>ONZH01017955.1:0-123225 GCA_900303285.1 Rhinella marina
GCCTTGGAGGTGCTGGCCTGCCCTGCCGCTAGCGTGCTGTCAGAGCAGGTATTCAGTGCAGCTGGTGGCGTCATCACCGATAAGCGTACATGCCTGCCAACTGACAGCGCTGACAGGCTGACACTTATTAAAATGAACAAAGCCTGGATTTCACCGGAATTCAAATCTCCTCCGGGGGAAAGCAGCTAAAGATTTAAATAACTTATGTATCCGATTCCTCTTCTCTACTCCTCCTACTCCTCCTCCTCCTCCATATCGTCTTTGCCTAACGCTGACCCAAAAAACGCCATTTTATAGAGGTCCAACTGGCACTCTTTTACCACAATTTTTCAGGAGGGCCCCCTACAGGCCCTCTCTCCAAACAATTTTTCCGGAGTTCCACCTACAGGCCCTCTGTTCAAACAATTTTTCCGGAGGTCCACCTACAGGCCCTCTCTCCAAACAATTTTTCCGGAGGTCCACCTACAGGCCCTCTCTCCAAACAATTTTTCCGGAGGTCCACCTACAGGCCCTCTCTCCAGTTCCAGTTTCCAGTTTTATTTGCGCAAACTGCGTAAATTTTATTTTTGGGATAGGTGTGAAAAATAATATTACCTGCGTATCTATATTGCCCAACATTGGATACGGTAGCAAGTAGAAGACCAAACACATGCTGCCAACAGGGTTCCGCAAATTCCTGGTCCACCCGCAAATTCCTGGTCCACAATATCAAGGAGGTCCAGGTTCTGTTGATGAGCAACAAGTCCTTCTGTGCTGAAATCGCCGACAACATCTCCATCTAAGAACCTAAAGACCATTGTGGAGAGAGCGGCACAGCTCGCCATCAAAGTGACGAACCCCAACGCCAGACTGCGCAGAGAAGATAACGAATAAATATCTCTGGTTAGTTTTGATAAATAAAAGTTAAATAAACACAAAAAAAATTGATCTGTTCCTGTGCCTAATCCACCCAAGTTGAATCTGTCCCTTCATGAGAAAGTCCCCCCAAGGAGTCCCCACTGTAACTTGCTTCCCATACAACTACCTCACCCCCCGACACCTGTGTCTCGCCATTGTCCACCACCTCCTCAGACAACACTGGTAAATCCCCACTGTCAGCACATGGAAACAGCAAAAGGTCTTGCGAATTGGGGCAGAGAATGTTCTGGGCTAGCACATCAGGGAAGGGGTGACTATGGGTTTCCAGGGAGTACGTGACCACATGCAATATCCATTTAAAAGTCATGCCACACTTGATCGAGCTCATAATTGACAATTGTACCGGTTGATGCTAAATTTTTAAGTTGGGGTCCTGGGTCGTCATTCTAACTACATCTGGCTGTTGTCACCACCACACACGCTAGCCCAGGGGGCACTCCTCTGGCTCTTCCAGCAAAACCTCCTTCCCCCCAGCCTGCCCCCCACCTACAGGCCCTCTCTACAAATAATTTACCCGGATAGGGGACGTCTTAGATATTGTACAGATTTTTGTTTGGTTCTTCTTTTATTTCCCTCCTGACCTGTGATAGGCAGAGCATGGACACGTCCCCTTAGCTGCAGTAGGAAAGACACTCCCCTGGCCAGAGCAAGCTCTTTTTCCGTTTTCCGTGGTCGAAAAATCCATGAAATATAAGGTCCCAAGATAGGGGACGTATACGGTATTAAACTGAGAAGAATCGATACCATACCGGTTGATGAAACAGTTTTTCAAAATCCATTCTGGCTGTTGTCACCACCACACACGCTAGCCCAGGGGGCACTCCTCTGGCTCTTCCAGCGAAACCTCCTTCCCCCCAGCCTGCCCCCCACCTACAGGCCCTCTCTCCAAACAATTTACCCGGGTAGGGGGACGTATTAGATATTGTACTGATTTTTTTTTAGATCTTGGGAAGCAGCTATGCTCACCACTATACCACCAGCAGCCACAGCAACTGATAAGAACAGATACTAAACTTGATGTCAGCTGCAGTGCCAGCATGAGCAGTGGTGTCACCTGCAGGCGGTGATGGACCTTCGTTGCACCTAGTTGGGTGCTTCCCTAACATGTGATGGGTATTTGCATCGCCTTTCTTGGTCTGGGTGAGCACAATTGCCATGAGGGTAACCACCAGGCTGTTGCCTGAGAATCTGGGGTAATGGTGGGATTAAGCAGCCTCAGAGGCATCCATGCATGCTGCCCCTGCTGTTTCCTGTCCATTTCCGTGGTGTTTCCATCATTTTCTGAGGTTTCCAGGTTTTCACCCAGCCTTCCCTAGGCAGAGCCTTGGTCCCCTGCAAAAAATGCTCGAGTCTCCCGAGCATCGGGAAAAGTTCGACTCGAATAACGAGCACCCGAGCATTTTAGTGCTCGCTCATCTCTAATTGTGTTCCATTTGGTTGTGTCCCGATCAAGGACAGAATAACTCTGCAAGCAGTGTTTTTCTGTCCGCAATGTGGTGTGGAGCAAGACACAATAGAAAACGGATGCATCCCCCATTGACTTTCAGTGGAGTTCATGACAGATCCGTCTTGGCAATGTTAAAGACAATACAACCGGATCCGTTCATAATGGATACAGATGGGTGCTTTATCAGAACGGAAGCGTTTTTACTGATCCATGACGGATCCAGCAAAAACGCTGGTGTGAAAGTAGCCATATTTTAAAAAAGAACTCCCGCAAAAAATTTTATTCTCTGACCTGAAAGGTGCATGATATAATCTGTAGTGATTGTCATTTTTTTATCAGTGACTGTTTCTGTGAGTAAAAACCTCTCTTCTTATTGTAGCTAGGTCATGTGACCAACTCCCTGACCTCCAACTGACCCATGACAGAAAGCCAGTAACTGCTCTATTCATTCCTATGGGAGCCTCACTTTCAGTCTCATAGGAATACATAGAGAATTAGACTTCCTGTCCACCCATAAGTCTCTGTGTGAGTTGGTGGGTCTAATTGCTGGTCACATGACACAGATAAGATACTTCAGGATGATATAAGTCAAAAATTCAGACACTGGTAAGAAAATGACATTCATTACAGATTATATCATGTACATTTCTAGGTGGTAGTGGAGCCTCTGCAGAGTGGATCAAGTGCTGTGCTGGGAGGGGAGATTGCTGACCTATCCATCCTTCTCTCCTCTGTGTTCCACTTTAAGGTGGACGGAAGTTCCCAATGGCTTCACACATAGCAGAAAAGCACAGCTGCAGGCAGGATAGAAAGGTAAAATCCTTATATCTTCGAACTACGAAGGTAAGATAAGGTATCATTTTAATCAGCATGATCAACCCTACCAGGAAATATGGCTGGCTTAATAGGGTTGATCATGCTGACAGAGGCTCTTTAATAGTATATATTGAATTGGGATAACATTATGACAGCTCTATTGTTCTCTTAATAGGCCTAGATAAAGATGCCCACAGAAAAGCATTGAGTCACTCACCACTTCCCCCCCTCCCTTTCTTCCCTCTCTGGTCTGAATGAATAATCTTCCTGAGAAATATCAAGTGAGGTATACTAAAAGTCCAAACAAAGGAGGAAGTTAAAGAGTGAAAGTAATACTTGTAGTGACTTCAAAAAATTCAAAAATATCCATAAAATCATCCACCCGTTTTTTTGTTAAAAAAACAACAACAATATTCACATGATTGAAGTTGCCCTTTAAGGGTCACATGTAGCGCCACAACTCAGATGCCATGCATGTGAAAACCGCTATTCACCCGTAAAACCGTTCCGCCAGACATAAACCTTTTTGCGCTTAAACTGCTTTCTAGTGCTATTTTTGCCTACAATGTGGTCGCTACCTGCGATCTGACCATTTACAGGATGTGCCATACATTTCATTTCTGAATACTGGCCTATCTACTGAATGAGAGGTTTTAGGCATCCTCTCCAAAACAAAGTATGCATGTTATCGCTGGCACGGTTCCACTAAGTGACCAGCCACGTGGTGAGAAACATTGGTTTGACACTGGTAAATGGTATACATTTCAAGGTTCATACCACAGCTAAAACATGTGAGTATAACTCTTAGTGCTCTTGCACACGACTGTATGTATTTTGCAGTCCGCAAAAATGGAACCACAAAAAATATGGATGGCGTCTGTGTGCATTCCGTATTTTGTAGAACGGAACAGCTGACCCCTAATAGAATAGTCCTATTCTTGTGCGTAATGCGGACAATAATAGGACATGTTCTAACCCTTTGTGGAACGGACATACGGAAACGAAATGCACACGAAGGAGCTTCCGTTTTTTTTTGTGGACCCATTGAAATTAATGTTTCCGGATACGGTCTGCAAGGAAAACAGAACGGACATAGAAAGAAAATACATTCGTGTGCATGAGCCCTTACCCTTGGGGATTCCATCTGGTAGTAGACAGCTCACACCATGACCAGTGAAGACACGTCCCTCTCCCCAACTATAGAGGTTATGTGAAACCTAAGCATAATCCATCTCAGTGAGTCTCCTGGTGGTGATCCCAACCTCAGTTCATGACTGCACTGATATTGCGGTAGGATCTTGTGATATAAATTTAAGTAAATTTAAGTAAAGTACTGTATATGTCTATAAGAACAAAAAGCGATGTCATTACCACCTTCTTTATGTTACTTCCATGGTCTGGTCACCATCATAAAGATCCCCAGAGCCCATCAGGTTATATTAGATACAATAAGTTATTTTGATCAATAAAGGTACTCAGACACATTGTTCTCCACAACAAATACTGACTCTTATTTATTATCAGGGCAATAAGGAAAAGGCCCTGATCATGGTAAAACCTTAAACCCCATGAACCCCAGAGGATTTTTCATTTTTTGCGTTTCCATTTTTCACTTCCTGCCTTCCCAGAGCCATAACTTTTTTTTTATTTTTCCGTTCAGATAGCCGTATGATTGCTTGTTTTTTGCAGAACAAGTTGCACTTTCTAATGCCATCATTTACTATTGCATATGATGTAGTAGGTAGCTGGAAAAAAAATCCAAATGGGGTGGAATTGTTAAAAAAACCCTAATCTGTCACAGTTTTACAGGTTTTGTTTTTATGGCATTCTGTATGCAGTAAAACTGACATGTTACTTTCATTCTCTGGGTCAGTACGATTACAGCAATACCACATTTATATAGTGTTTTGATACTGAAGAAAATAAACTTTGGGAAAAAAAAATTCATTTTATCACCACATTCTGACCCCCATACCTTTTTTTAATATTTATTGGTATGTCTCCAGAGCTGTTTTGCAGGTCGATCTGTAATTTTTATTGGTACCATTTTGGGGTGTGTATGACTTTCTGATCACTTTTTATTAAAAAAAATTTGTAGTGAAGGGACAAAAAAATTGCAAATCGGCCATTTTGTTTTTTTTCTGGTATAAATATTGTTAGACTTTAATAGTAAAGTGGTGCCTATGATTTTTATTTTAATTTTGGAGAAAGAGGGGTAATTTGACTTTTCTGAGGCATCTGCCTCTTAATAAATTAGGAGCATCTCATGCCAAGATGAAGATCGAGACTGGCATATGGGTACACCAGTCTTGATAAATCTTCCCCCTCTCTCTAGCTACCTCTCTGTTGTTATTGTTTCCTGTCTTATACCTCAAGGGCAACCCACTTTCCAACAGGCAGGAGACTCCTACCAGGGTCAAGGTATGCCCCAGGGGAATATTACCATCAGGTGTGCCTCCTCCTCACTGTGCACAGCCCAGTAAGCGCAGAAGCAGGACAGCTGCCACATTACCATCCTCACACTACTAACAATTCAGTCTTTTTGTCCTCTGATTGCAGGACGAGCTGTAGTTTTTATTGATACCATTTTGGAATGTGTATGACTTTTTGATCACATTTTATTACATTTTTAGGAGGTGATGTGCCAAAAAATGGCGGATTTTTTATTTTACACCAGTATGAGATAAATATTTTTATATTTTAATAGTACGGGCGTTTTTGGATGCTGTTTAATGTTTTTATAGTTTTTTTTTATTCTAGGGAAAGGGGGTGATTTCAATTTTTATATATTTTTCAAATATTTTTAAAACTTTTTTTCCCTTTTTTAAGTCACCATGGATGACTATTACATGCAATCATTAGATTGCAGCTTATATTCTTTAAAGGGAGTCTTTCACCTGTTTTTCACCTATATAACAGCAGTGTCCCACAGAAGATTGCATACACATCCCAGACATACCTGTGTGCACTGTGTGTCTGTATTACATGTCCAGGAAAAGCACTTTTATTCTGCAGGAAAACAGCTCCCAAGTGCCCAGATCTGCTGCAGACCAGACTGAAGAGAGGAGGGCTGATTTATATCTTGGAGTTGGTAGCAGATAGAAAAATGGTTCTGACCTTCTATGAAAGTTGGCATTCCAAGCTTTCAAATGATATTGTATGTATTGAGTCGGGAGAGAAAGCTGTTTTTAGTGTCACTTTCAGCTGGGCATTTGGGAGCTCTTTTCCAGCAGAATAAAAGTGCTTTTCCTGGACATGTAATACAGACACATAGAGCACACAGATATGCCTGGGATGTGTCTGCAATCTTCTGTGGGGCAGTGCTGTTAGTTATATAGGTGAAAACAGGTAAAAGACTCCCTTTAAAGGGACCCTGTCAGCACCAAAATGGATCATAAACTGCCAGCAGTACCTTAAAGTTGTTAACATCAGGCTTCTAATGATGTTCAAAGTAAATCACAGAAAAGGGGTATTAGTGCACAAAAATAGATGCAAACAATATATACTGTATAAACTAAGACCTCATTCTGATATGATAAAATCTGAGACTCTTAGCCAATATATTTTGATCAAAACACATCTGTGCCCACCTACCCAGCGTCACGGTGGTCTCAGGTCAGGCAGGTCCTACGCTAAACCTAACTATGCCGTTGGGCATCTATATCTAGGAGCATGGACACTGCATATATAGGTGTGTTTCTCCTAGTAACCTCTATGTGCATACAGCAACCAATGAGAGGAGGAGCAAACACACCTATATGTACCACACAATCAAGGCGCTCAATTTGATAGGAAGAGCAAAAGTGCACAAGAATGCTACTCAAGATAAGCTAAGAGCGCATTCACACCTATTGATGTTCTTGTGTAAGATGTCTGAGGCACATAATCGCTGTAAAACAACTGTATTCCCCTCACACGTCGTATGCAAACGAGGTTCTTGAAGTCAAGGCGGCAGCGGCTTTCACACTTGAAGTCTAGCATGCCGCTCCCACTTCCCTCCCCTTCGCATTTGATTGATGGCCATTTGTATTCTATTAGGCGCGATTCCATCCTGATATTTCACGCATGTGCCATATGATCTCATTTCCGGCGCCTGCGCATTGATCCCTGCTGTAGTGTCATTGGCTTCAGTGAGTCAATACGCACGCGCAAACTCATGGGTAAGTGTTTCAGAGAACATTACCCTGCATCAGCGTCAGTCACGGGATCGGGACCACCTGTGCGTTGACTCGCTAAACCAAGTACACTACAGCGGGGATCAATACGCAGACGCCGGAAACAAGACCATACGGCGCATGCGCAAAATCTCAGGATGGAATTGCTCTTGAAAGAAGTGAAAGGCCATCAATCAAATGCGAAGGGGAGGGAAGGGGGCGCGGTGTGTTTGACTTCAAGTGTGAAAGCCGCTGCCCCCTTGACTTCAAGAACCTCGTTTGCATACGACCTGTGAGGGGAATAAAGTTGTTTTACAGCGATTATATGCCTCAGACATCTTACAAAAGGACATCATTAGAAGCCTGATGTTAACAACTTTAAGGTACTGCTGGCAGTTTATGATCCATTTTGGTGCTGACAGGTTGCCTTTAATTTTTATCTCTGCATTACAGAATTCAGGATTCAGTATTCTCCAATGCTGTGGTGCCACCTGCAGGCCAGCATTGGAATATACTCGTAATCGGCCTGGGAGCTTTGTATGATCAATATCTTTAAAACTGATATACGGTACTTTTTTTAATGAGAAACTCACTTATAAACCCACACGTATATATTGTCTCTGTATATGTGTCCTAACAGTATATAAATAATGACCACAACTCAAATTAAATGTAATACTTTATCAATACACAAAAATCCATTAAAAACATTATAAACAAATGTCAAAGGGAACCACAGGCTGTAGAAATATAATTTAGGGTAAAATATAAAAGTGGTCATTTATTATCTGATTTATGGCAGTTTTGGCATAAATAGGTTTCAGATTTTGTCTCATTCATCATTTTCCACGTCGGTTTATGGCATGGAAAATGGCCTTAAACTACGCCAGCAAGGGAGCTGGTGTAGTTTAAAGTATGTCGCACAGCCGGTGGAAGCAAGAGCCAAATTTATGTAGAGGCCTTCCCCTTTACATAACTTTGGAGCATCCGTCAGCAGCATAGAGGGATTAAGAACGGTATACAATGACATAATGACTATTTGTCACCCAAATTTTTGCTCCTTCTTGCAGTAATAAGGGAAACATCCAGTGCCACATCGCCAATTACACAAAGTGTAGCGTTCACCTCAGGCAGTGCAACCCCTGCCCCATTCCTTCTGATAGGGTTCAGACCTAGTGCAGAGGAAGATATCATCATCACTCAAGGTTTTATGCTGGCTAATGAGTGGAGTAAGCAGCCAGCTGGAGAGGTCCTGCTCAAAGGGCTTTTCCATTACGGCTCCTATTCTGGGGAAGAGCAGACTCTGTCAAGGCCTGTGGGATCCAGGACCATATGGATAGTAGGAATTTTTGTTCGGAGACCTGGGTGGTAGACTCAGGTCCTGTTAGTGACAGACAATGTTATGTGTAGGTAGTGGTCAGAAGGCCAGGGACTTGATTTGTCTTTTGATATGTGGAATATATTCTGTGACTTGTTTGCTGTGTGGAATATGTCGTAGTGGTGTTTCTTGGTTTGTACCAACTGTCAAAACAGAGAAGAAGGTGATCCTGGAAGCAGACACCTCAAACTGTAACATAATGAGATATTTTATTTATTTGTATCTTGTTGTTTATAACGGGGCAGTAATTTGGGTGCAGGTCTGATGCATCTTTACATAAGGGTACAAACACATGTAAAGTATTTGCTGTGGAAATGTTCTGTAATAATCCATAGCTTTAAATCTGCAGAAATTAAGGGACTGGTGTCACCACATGTGGCCTTTACATTTGGCTGTGATTGTAGGCTGGGTGTACAGAGACTGGCAGGGGAACCAGGGAATTGTTGACATGGTAAAGCCAGAGGAGATGAGCTTAGTGTTTTTTTTTGTTTTTTTTACTGTGTATAAAGTGTTTTTTATTTTATTTTATATTTTTTAACTTACCTGTGGTAGTCAGCGGCAAAATCTGCAATAAATTGTTGACTTTTCCATTAAACTAAATGGGGAAAACCTGCAACATAAATTGGCATGTTGCAGATGTAAAAATCTGCTCCACAGATCAATTTCTGCACGGAAGATGTTTTCAAATTTCATTAAATTTTTTTGTTACTGTAGATTTAAATTTTCCATCTGAAATCACATTGAAGTTAACCTGTGGATGTACTATAAATATACCTTCCTGATTTTTTAAGACCCTAGAAATAACCCTGCTGAGTAGTTGAGTACACCAATCAGCGCTGACTTTGTAGTCCTCCCTCTCTGCTGGGTGGGAGATAACTGAGCAGTGCTTGGCTATTTCCGGCAGTCTAATAGAGAATGAATGGAGCAACAGGGCACCTGCCCCATTCAGAACGAGGAAATGGGGCCCAAGTTCTTGGGATTGGTGGTGATCTCAGGGATCAATTAGTTTTCCAATATCATATGGATAGAGGTTAACCTTAATACTTGGCCCAACCCCTTTAATAGCGGGGTCACCTGTGCAGAGGCAATGAGAAAGGCGGGATTCATCACATAAGTAATGGTTGTTATATTATGTCTCTCCACCAAAATCCCATTTGTTCTGGAGATCTATAATGATATGCAATTGACACCTCAACACTGCCAGCTGATGCCTCTAAGGCTACAAGAATGGACATCAGTGCTATCTACAAAAATGGAAACTAAAAGTTCCCGTTGAAATTGAAATTGGATGTTAAGATATTCCATTTTCATGCATTCAAATGTGCAAGATACTTGCGTGATACTTGACTGGCAAAGATAGGATTAAAGACAAATGTTATCAGATTTCATATTTGAAACAAGTAGATTCTGAAATGTCATCCTATTGTATCTGAAATGCTAATGAGCCCTGGAAGAATCACGTTGTCAGATTCTTCTTCACGTCTCTGGTGCAACTCTTCAGAGGTTAAGATTTCTCCGCTGGTCAGACGTGTGTAACGGCTGATGTATTCCTGACATTTCTGACTATCTCACAGCTTCCTCCAGAGACATGCAGTTGAGAGAACTGACTCATAAAGAGTCACACTCAGAGAGGATGTCAAAGGATTGCCCTGAGGTGTCCAGGAAGAGGAAGCCTCAAGAGGTTTATCTTCTGCGTACCACAGGAGAAATATTTATCTGAATATCGTTTTCCCCAAATGTTACAGAAGGTGCTGCTCATCTGATATCAAAATCATTATGTCCTGTTCATGATGAGCATGAAGTGGAGATAAGAAGGACACTACTCAGATAATGGTATGTGCTTCTGTGGCCTTACCCAAAGACCTCGTCCGTGTACATAGTTTAGAATTCATTAATCATTAAATAAAAACTTACATTTACAGAATACTAGAACAAGATATGAGATTAATATTGATGTTTGCAAATTGCAATTTTAACCCCTTCCCACCCTGTGCTGTACTATTACCTTGCTTAAGGAAGGTAGTTAATGCAATGTAACCTAATCGCCAGCAGGTGCCAGCACCTAACTCTCAACCCTAGAATCACAGTTAAGGGGTTGGCCACTTCCGAGAATATTTCTGAAATGGCCATATAGTGCATGCTGTGGCAGAATGACGTCACATCATGCGTTTATGTCACCTGAAGTTCTAACAGTCCCTAGCAACTGATCCAGTCCCAGCACAGAAATAGATACAGTACACTTGGAAGGCAAAGTAAGTGGTCCCTTGCGTAAACCATGTGACCACTCTCATTTTTATTAACAGGGATGCGACAGCTGTGTCGCTGCAGCATCTACATAGGCAAAAAGCTAGGCCTGCCATGTATGTATCCAGAGCTGAATAGACATGTCAGGTTTTACAGTTACTGACATAATACACTGTAATACAGGAGCATTGCAAAGGGTTTTTCCGATATCTAAATACTGATGACCTATCCTTTGGATAGAATGAACCTAATAAGACTGCAGCACTCCCAGGTCTTCAATCAATGCTGGTTTATTCACCAAAGATTGCTCTTAATCTAAAATGAGTTAAGAGGTTCTACTATACATTATACTTGATACTATTACTATTATATCTAAATAGTGTTCTCCTTTGATAATAATTAATTCTATCTACCCATCTTATAATAAGAGCTTCTATAGAATTCCATTATATATAGGTACAACAATATTCTATATGCATTGATTATTGAGACAAATGGATATATTTGACACTGAATAATCCATCGATGTGCAGGTGCCTGTCCCACTGCCTTAGCAGACACATTGTTAATAGAGATAACTTAGCGTAACGCACGAAGCACCCGGGGGCGCATGTGCACTAGGATTCTTCAAACGCCGGACCCAGGAGACACGCGGCACCTAGTATTTGGAGGCGCAGACGCAGTAGCGTGCCGGGCCTAAGGGACTCATGTGCTCTACAGCTCAAGTATATGGGCAGTCTGTTTAGATTGCATTTTTTCTATAGATGGAGCTACAACCATAGGAGCTATGCCCACAGGAACAGCCTGCTTGTAAATCTATTATATTAATATTCATTTACCACTAGATAATCATGGCACAGATCCACACTGAGGGTTAATACGAATATTATGTTTTATGTGTTGACATTTATGATTTCCTGCATATGCTAATGAATCATCTCTAATTTGCATAATTATCATGTATATGATCATGTGATCAACTGGGAGGGTATTTGTATTCTTGTATGCACAACACACGTGTGTCACGAACGTGCCTGCATCATGTTGCAGGCGTTCGGCTAGGCTTTCAAAAGTGACATAATTGGTCATGTTTTCCTCTTGGTTTGGTTGCTGTTTACCACACCCCTTCCCCTCAGCTGTTGCGGGTGTGGTAATTATCTTTCCCCTATTTATCCCTTCCTCTCCCAGTATTCCTTCCGGTTTATACTTTCTGCTGACTTTGTTGTATGTGGTGTTGTTCTCGGCTGAGATCCGGTTGCTGCAATATCTGCATTAAGATAAGTGTCATTTTCCCTATTGTGTTTATCCTACTTTTCCCTGTTGTGGTTTTGCCTTCTGGAGTCTTCTGTTCGTCCGTCCTCTTGGAGGAACGGGTTGACTCTTTCCTCTGTCACTAGCTGCAGGGTTCTATAGGGTGAGTTTAGTATTATGTTCCTGTGTATGAACTCTCCTACGACTAAGGCCTGTTCATACTGTTAGTCAGTCAGGGCCTAGTTTCAGGATCCCCTGCAGGAGGTGACCGTTTCCCTTGTCTGGTCTTTTCCCTTCCCTCTTACGCTTGGTGTGGCAATTCCCTCCACACCAGAGCGTGATAACTTGTTTGCTTGAGAAAGACCGGTTAGGTCGAAACGTCACAATTTTTGGTGAATAAACCAGCAATGATTGAAAAAAAAAATGACATGTTGAAAATGTCACACAGATGGCATCCGTGTTGGGTCCATGTTTTTCATGGAACCATAGTATAATGAGCATGATTGATCCTTAAACGGACCATGCCAAAACGCGGATATGGGTACAAATGAGTGGGTATGCTGTCCATGGAGAACACAGATAGCACACATCCAAGAATCACTGATGTGTGAATAAGGCCTCATGCCTCATTCACATGTCAGTGATTCACCGACATGTGCTGTACATGTTCTCCACAGAGAACACATCCTTGTTTTAGCATGGTCTGTGGGTCTGTGGTTTTAGCATGGAAACATGCTCTATTTTGTCCATTGTTCACGGATCTATCATGCCTATTATAGTCTATGGGTCTATGGAAAACAAGGCTGTAACATGGATGCCATCCTTGTTTCGCGGATCATTAAGAGGAGATACTATGAAAATTAATTTTCAGCTGTACAGTGTCTGTGAAACACGAATGACCCATGGATACAAAAAACTGTACATGGAACAAACACAGATCCTTCATGGACATTTTCGTGGATGAATCACTGACCATTTTATCACCGATTTCATCATGGACACAGAAGTGGAAATGATGCGTCAGGCCTTCGGCTGGGTCCTGAATGTGTCCATTTGGGTGTATATGGTGTACATCAAACTGTGTACAAAGCACATATATTGTTTGGCCAGGTCAGACGCTTCTGACGTTGTCTCTGGGTCAAGAGTGCAGAGGTTGACTGGGAACTTAAAGTGGCCCTGGAAAAAAAAAAACTAAAAGTGGCCCAATTTTGTAGGCGGGGCCAAATTGACACAAGGCAGGGGCAACGTAAGTAGGTGGGACCAGCAATACTATAGTTCAGCATAAAATACCAAATGCACCAACAGAACCAAATACACAGTGCATCAGCATCACTGTCCTGAGGAAAGCAATACAGTTGAATGCTGGAGGGCACTTCCTTCTGCCAGCCAGGTGTATAAGTACTGTACCAGATGCTCCTAGAATAAATTAATGCTGAGCTTATCAGATTGCTATGTACCTGACTGGCTTCCTCACTGCGCCTGCGCCAATGACGTCACAGTCCTCCCAGAAGAGAAGGCTGCCGACATCGGCGCAGGCGCAGTGAGGAAACCGGGAGCCCGGCAGCCAGAGGCACTCACTGCGCCTGCGCCGAATGAAGGACGCACGGCGCAGGTTCGGGATTTGCAGCACAGACAGGGCCGGCATCAGATAGAGCGAGCTGCCTGGCCCTGTCCATCACAAGCGAGGAGGCATAACTAAAAGTGGGGAAACAGCGCTACTAGGTGTAGGGTTACCGCCCCTTGCACCTAGTAAGGTTAATTTACATATCACAAAAGTTTATTTTTTACAAAAACGGGGACAGCAATAAGAAAATAAATAACAGATTGGGCATCAGGTGACATTTGCACATTGCAAATGTCATCCTGTTTTATATGCTCAAAACTGGTGACAGAATTGGCATAGTTGACGACAATCTAAGTTTTTGAAAATCATTAAGTTTCACTTCTATTTTTGAAGCAATGTGTTTTATGTAGACAGCTTAAAGTTGCAGGTTGGTCCCTCTACAGTCCGTGAACCTCTACTGTACATTGAGACTAATCATAATGTCCTTGTTGGTAAAGTTCAAAAGGGTATATCATAACCTGTGTAAATAATCTGAGGTATATGACGCACACTCTACAGACATCTCTCAGATGAACGTATTAGTCCATAGGTAAATATTACATCTGGAACAGAGAAGGAAGAGACATGACAAATTCTGAAGTAGTGTACTTGCCTTTTACAGAACACCTTTTAACTGATAAGCTAATAGTAATGACAGTGATTTGTGATGCTGTGTGAACTGACATCAAACAAATCACAGTCAAGTCCACATGCTCCTATATCAAAGCTTGTGTAATGGCGTCCAATGGCTCGCCTGTGATCTGAGTATGTATGAAGTGCCCAGGATCATTTGTTGCCACTATGTTCTGGGTATGGCATATTATCTCGTTATATCTAGTTTTACCATCCTGCAGTTATACAGAACACAGCAAAACCTTGATAGTACAAAATACATTAGACTAAATGATTGATTTTTAGGATAATGAGTAATATTATTCTTGCAATTTGAATAAAAGTTTAAATTTTTCTAACTTATTTTTTAGTAGTGGAAATAGATTGCTACTGGTTTTAAGCTGGCCAAAAATACAAAAAGTTGTTGCAAACTCTTAATACAGTGGGGAAAAAAAGTATTTAGTCAGCCACCAATTGTGCAAGTTCTCCCACTTAAAAAGATGAGAGAGGCCCGTAATTGACATCATAGGTAGACCTCAACTATGAGAGACAAAATGAGAAAACAAATCCAGAAAATCACATTGTCTGATTTTTAAAGAATTTATTTGCAAATTATGGTGGAAAATAAGTATTTGGTCAATAACAAAAGTTTATCTCAATACTTTGTTATATATCCTTTATTGGCAATGACAGAGGTCAAACGTTTTCTGTAAGTCTTCACAAGGTTGGCACACACTGTTCCTGGTATGTTGACCCATTCCTCCATGCAGATCTCCTCTAGAGCAGTGATGTTTTGGGGCTGTCGCTGGCTAATACAGACTTTCAACTCCCTCCAAAGGTTTTGTATGGGATTGAGATCTGGAGACTGGCTAGGCCACTCCAGGACCTTGAAATGCTTCTTACAAAGCCACTCCTTCATTGCCCTAGCGGTGTGCTTAGGATTATTGTCATGCTGAAAGACCCAGCAACGTTTCATCTTCAATGCCCTTGCTGATGGACGTCATGGAAGGTTTGCACTCAAAATCTCACGATACATGGCCCCATTCATTCTTTCACGTACACGGATCAGTCATCCTGGTCCCTTTGCAGAGAAACAGCCCCAAAGCATGATGTTGCCACCCCCATGCTTCACAATAGCTATGGTGTTCTTTGGATGCAACTCAGCATTCACTGTCCTACAAACACAACAAGTTGTGTTTCTACCAAACAATTCTACTTTGGTTTCATCTGACCATATGACATTCTCACAATACTCTTCTGGAACATCCAAATGCTCTATAGCAAACTTCAGATGGGCGCGGATATGTACTGGCTTAAGCAGGGGGACACGTCTGGCTCTGCAGGATCTGAGTCCCTGGCGGCGTAGTGTGTTACTGACTGTAGCCTTTGTAATGTTGGTCCCAGCTTTCTGCAGGTCATTCACTAGGTCCCCCCGTGTGGTTCTGGGATTTTTGCTCACAGTTCTTATGATCATTTTGACCCCATGGGGTGAGATCTTGCGTGGAGTCCCTGATCGAGAGAGATTATCAGTGGTCTTGTATGTCTTTCATTTTCTAATTATTGCTCCCACAGTTGATTTCTTCACACCAAGCTGCTTGCCTATTGCAGATTCAGTCTTCCCAGCCTGGTGCAGGTCTACAATTTTGTTTCTGGTGTCCTTCGACAGCTCTTTGGTCTTCACCATAGTGGAGTTTGGAGTGTGACTGTTTGAGGTTGTGGACAGGTGTCTTTTCTACTGATAACAAGTTCAAACAGGTGCCATTACTACAAGTAATGAGTGGAGAACAGAGAAGCCTCTTAAGTTACAGGTCTGTGAAAGCCAGAAATTTTGCTTGTTTGTAGGTGACCAAATACTTATTTTCCACCATAATTTGCAAATAAATTCTTTAAAAATAAGACTGTGATTTTCTGGATTTGTTTTCTCATTTTGTCTCTCATAGTTGAGGTCTACCTATGATGTCAATTACAGGCCTCTCTCATCTTTTTAAGTGGGAGCATAATTGGTGGCTGACTAAATATTTTTTTCCCCACTGTAGTTTGCTCTGCAGTTGATGCCTTGTTGGTCACATTAAATGAGATTTTTAGTGTTGCTTAATTGATTTCAGAGGATCACTTTGACATTGCCTTTAGAGATGAGTGAAATTCTTGAAATTTGTTTTGTGTCCGATTCATCAAATTCATGGCCAAATCGATTCTACACATCAAATGTGCTCTAATTGCCCAGAAATTTTGTATATGACATTCTGAGGTCTCCTAGGACCCAGATTTTTTATAACTTGTCGTTCTCTCCTTTTTAACATTTTTAGAATTTTTTGCTCTTTCTCTCCTACCGATTTTAAGCTCTTTAATGCGATGACAGCAATAACAAATAATGTCAGAATGACACTGACATATATAGGTAGGCGTAAATGCATGGCTGACAGTGTTAACAAACAGCAACACACTGGACCATCTGATTTTTAATATTAGAAACCTTCCAAAAATTGGCCCTTATTGAGGGCATCTGGTGTTTAAACACACACAGTGGCTTTTTGGGACAAAGTGTCCAAAATTATGCATTAATGGGGGCAGATACCTGTCCCTGTTAATGCAGACATATTAATGTCAAAAGAAACAGTGGCTTGTTCTGCACAAGCATCCAAAAATTATGCGTTAACGGGGGTAGAAAGCCTCCTGTATTTATACACAAACATGTTAATTGTTAGAGGAAGCAGTGACTTGTTTTGATGTTGAACAAGACTGGAAAAATTCTCCCTTTTATTTAGGAGCAGCAGCAGTACCTGGGAAAAACTGTGGCTGATGACATAGAGAAGAATAAAAAATTTTATGGGCAACTGCAAAAAAGTCCAGCCAATGGCATATGGTAAAAACTGAGCCGCATCGTATAGAGAAGAAATAAATGTTGTGGATGACGACACAATTTTTACAGACACCTGGCCAAAAGTCCAACCAATGGAATAGAGAAGAATTACATTTTGGTAAAGATGCTGAACTGCGCCACATTTCCATAATGACAAGACCATATTTATGGACACCTGGTAACAAACTATGGCTGATGGCATACAGTACAATTCAATTTTGAAGAAAGATGCAGAACTGCAACACTATAAACACCTGGCAAAAAGTCCTGCTGATCGCATAAAGCACAATTACATTTTAGAAAAGCATTAAATTTGGGTGAAGGTATGGAATTGCACCACATTGGGATGAATGGGAGTTCAGCTTACACGCAAGATAATTGTTGGTGGCAAATAGTTTTCTTATGGGCCCACATGCCATTATAGCTGTCTCATGATGTAGCAGAGGAGGAGTCTGAGCAGGAGAAAAAGTAGCTGATGACATGGACACTGTACTGTTTGGGGATGCACCCTGGCTGCCACAAAGAGGACTGAGTGAAGGAGGACAGACTTGACCCGATTTGGAATGGAGGCCAGTGATTCTGCCTCATGTGCTACCATAGAGCCCTAGTACCTATGTTTGTGTTTGAATGCACTTGGCTAATCTTAACCCTGCAGATTTTGCATGTGACTCTGGTTTTGTGTGCCAACCTTGTAGAGAAATGTGGGAACATCATGTGGGAAATACTCACACACAGCTAGTGGCAGTCAAGCATGGCCTAGATCTGGCAGGTTTTGAGTTATCACATCATCAGTTCCCGAGCTGACCACAATAGAAGCAGATCTGGCCCTGCCAGTTCTTTTGGAGGTTTTGGCCATACAATGCCTCCACTTTGTACTGCTGCTGCAGCCACCACCCTTCTCCTCTGATAACTTCTCCTCCTCAGCACTCCAATCCGTCTTCCAGGTGCTGAACAACACACAATCATCAGAACAGAGAAGAATGGGCCACACTCTTGGGCTGACTAAAACCATAGCTGGGTGAGATGCTTGTAAAAAATAAATGCAAATGTAAAGGAAATCCAGCACACTCGCAAATTGATGGAAAAATTGACAAAATCGATTTATAAACAAAGTCAGTGCATATAGGAGATTTAAAAGACAAAGTATCTGACTGTGATATGTCAGCAAGGACTCCTTGGCCCCAAGTGCCACTGTCAAAACCATTGACCCTACTAAGTGCCACTACTACCACCACCACCAACACAGCTATGCATGGGGTATTCCACCTTCATCTGAACCTCCTCCTCATGGCAGTCCAAAGGATTATGAGGACACCTCACACTACTCATCAACAGGGAGATTATCATGAGTATCGTCTATTGCACATGGAGTTTTTCCTCTTCTTAGGAAAAAAGGTATAAGTGAGGGTAATGAAAATGTGGAGTTACTGTAGGTAGAAATACTAGAAGGGGAAACCAATAATAAAATACTGATAGGGGAATACTAGAAGGGGAAACCAATAATAAAATACAGATAGGGGGTTCTTGTAAACCAACTGATATTGCTGAGTCCACAGAAAATATACTACTAAAGGGAAATAGATGAGGCGGCAAATCATAAGGTCGTTATTATGGAGGACTTCAACTACCCAGATATAGACTGGGAAACTCAAACCTGGGGATCTCATAAAGGAAACAGGTTCTTGTAGATAACTAAAGACAATTACCTTTCCCAACTGGTTCAGGACCCGACTAGAGGGACGGCCATACTGGACTTAGTATTAACCAACAACAGATGTACAGGTTGGGGGGGCACCAAAGAAACAGTGATCAAGATATAATACACTTTCAACTGTCATTCAAAAGAGTGTTTTTTTGGGAGGCACAAAAATGCTGAGCTTCCCAAAAAGCAAAATTTGACCAGCTTAGAGAGGCCTGTCTAAAGGTACCGTAGATCACCCAATGAACGAGCGTAATCTTCTCATTCATGCAGGCACCTAAATGATCATTTCTGGGCAGCAAATTGTGCTGTCTAAACAGTGATCTGCTGCCCAGAAACAATGCCACTGTATGAGGACGAGCGATTGCAATAGTGATTGCTCGTTCTCATACTGTGAAGGAGATCACTGCATGTAAATGATCAAGGAATTCTTCCATCCTGACAATCTGCTGCCCGTCTCCCTGTCTAATTCCAGCTTTATATGAGTCCTTTGTTTTGGCTCCATTTCTTGTTTTGGCTAGGGTAAAAAAAAAGATAAAAAAAAACTATGTTCCTGTGTGAATAAAGCCCAAAGAGTTAATTACTGAAAATATCTGTAATGACTGTAGTATGATTTCGAAATATATAGTGGTCTTCTCATCGTAGAAAGTGATAGTATTATCAATGGGAGTCAACTTCCCTGAAGCCCAATGATTCTTACAATTAGAGGCCAAAGTACTAGCCAAGCTCTGTGGCTCTTTCTCTGTTACATGCCCTATTTCTTTAAATGGGCTGTGTTGCAATTCCCTGCACAGCACCCGGGCCATACAATGGAGGAGAAATTCTAAAGCGACCTTCACCCCTTTGTTTTCTGCATCGACAAGATCACAGATGTCAGACCCTAACCACACCAAATGATATATGGTGTATCATAGTGATGTGCCATACCATTGAATAAAGGGAAAACAGTTCTTCAGTACTTCATTTCAGGCCTTTAATACTTATACCATTAACAACAAGCATTTTCAGATGCAACATATTTGACAAAGTGTTTAACAGTTTGAAAGAAAATGCAGATTTCTCGATCACAAACAGAAAGCTAAAGATAGCATTTCTCACTGCAATAAGAACCTGAAGAAAATGTTTCTACTACAGTTTTATTTACCTAGCAAATTATTGCAACCCACAACCTGTTGGACAGTATTTAGAATAATTACAGCTTCATCGAACATAAGCATAAGTATCACTAAAAGCTATGGACACCTTTGACATTTGGAAAAATGATTTTTAATATGTTAGTGGTTAGCTTAAATAAAAATAAAGTTGCAGTAAGTTTCATTCTTTCATTTTCAGAACCTGTGATATTCAGACTTCCCTTGTGTCTCTCCCAATAATGCATGCTGGATCTGTGTGTCCAGGATGCTGCTGTCTTCACCTTACAAACTGACTTGTGTTTGTTTTCCTCTCTCTACAGCCTGTGTGAGTTGACCTCCTTTGTTACTCCCCCATCTCCTCACTCTGATTTGCCATGTAAAATCTCCCCTCCCCCTTGCTGCTATCTCTAACTTGGGAAAAGGGAGATAAAGAGAGAGCTGCCAGAAATAGGAATAGCGCTCTAACAGCTTTGTGCCAGGTTCAGCAGCACCAGTTGCTAGGTTAAGGACTTAAAATGACTGTTTAGAAAATTGCTTAATTTTGCATATAGAAAATAAACAAACAATAAAAAATGTATTGCAATGGTGCCCATAGCCTATAAATTATATTTTTTAACCAAATAGTGCAAATTAAAAACTGATCTGATTTGCTACAGGACTTTTTCCAAAGAAAAAAAATCTTCTAAACATTAAATACATTCTTCAAACTGAGGTGATGCATTTCACATCACTGTACTATAAGAGAAGCAGGAAAAACAGAAATAATGACAAACAATGTAAACACTGGATTTAGTGTATAACCGTTGAGAAACCCATATTGCATGGTAATATGGTCAGTCTGTAAGAACAGCTACAGCAGATTGATTTTTGGTCCAGTAATTATGATTGCAATTAAAGTGTGCTTACTTCTTTAAACATACGTTTGACATTGAGAGAGAGTTCATTCCTGTGCTGACAATGACAACCAGAATAAGTCTTACACCGTTTGCAATTTTGACTATACTAATATCTTACAAATGCAACAATTTGTGACAGTGAAAGGTTGCCATCCACTGGCTGCATGAGTGCACTACATGAATGATTTCCATAAATAGTAGAATACAATCATTACATAGCAATTATGAAATAATTATGAAATGGGACATATAGCAAAAGGTTCACATGCATCAGCTGAAGTCAATAATATGAATATATCTTATGATAAGGGTTAGGCAGCAAGTGAACAGTTAGTTCTTGGAGCTGATGTTTTTGAAACCAGAAAAATGGACAGGTACCACATTGTAATGCTGTATTCCTGGCATGTAGTGGTTAATACCTACCCAAAATTGTCCAATAGAAAGACAAATGGTTAACTGACGATAGGGCCATGGGCTCTTAAGCTCATTGATCTGTATGGGGAGTGAAGACTAGTATGCCTGGTCTGATCCCACAGAAGAGCGAATATTGCACAAATTGCTTAAAAAGTTATTGCTGACTGTGAAAGAAAGGTGTCAAAACACATAGTGCATTGCAGCTTGCAGTTTTTGGGGCTCCATAGCCGCAGATTGGTCAGTGTCCATGTGAACTCTTGTCCACTGATAAAAGCATGAGAACCAGAACAAGGATTGGTAGATATGGCTTCAGAATACCCTATGGGAAGAAGTCAAGCCAAAGCAGGCAGTCTGATACTCCAGGTAATGTGCTTCTGGAAAACATTTGGTCCTGGCATTCATGGTGATGCTACTTTGACATGTTTCACCTATCTAAACATACTGCAGACCAAGTACACCCCATTCATGGCAATGGTATTACCTAATGGCAGTGATCCAATTCAGCAGAATAATGTGTACTAATTTTTCAGGAATGAATTGAAAAACAGTTTTAGGTGTTGAGTTGACTTGGCCACCAAATTCCCTAGATCTTAATCTGATCAAGTATCTGTGAGATGTCCTGGAAAAGAAAAAAAAGACTGATCCATGTAGGTCCTACTTAACAACTTTCAGGACTACTGATAACATTGTTGTGCCAGATAGGACACATCCAGTGTCTTGTGGAATTCATGCCTTGAAGGGTCATCTGGTGGACCTACATAATAATACACAAGTTGTTTTAATGTTATAGTGTATATTCACGCAGACAATAAGAATAGGTGGACTGGCACACTACTGTTCAAGAGGGCACAGTGTCTTACTCAGCTTGGTTGTTCTAATTTGACAATCTTTTTAATGATGGACTTAAGGAGCAAATATTTTCTCATACACATTAAAGGGGACATTTCTAGTTTGGTAAAAACTTCTGGACTCTGGAGCATCTTTTCTTAGAATTCTGTACTGTGCTGTTCCTTTGTTATTTTCCTAGAAATTTATGAGTAAATTAAAAACCGAATAACAGACAAATGGCACAGTGCATACAATAAAACATGATGCTCCACAACTGCAATTTTAGGAGGATTACAAGTATTTCCTAAAACAGGAGTGTCAGTGAGAGCTCACAGATGACCTTTAAGTAGCAGTAGATGAGATATGGCCAAAGGAATGTCCCACTTATTTACAAATTCTCCCAATGCCCTAAATTAAAAAAAAATTAAAAAATGTGACTGCTGCAGACAGGGATTGGCCATAGACCTTACAGCGAAATCTCCCAGTAGACCGATGCCCAGGGGCCGCCTGAGTCCTCCTCACGGCCGGCCAGTGGAAGTTTTTGGGGATGTGTTTTGTGCTGCTGGCAGTATTTTGCGATGGACTGTGGTATTTGGCTCTGTTGGGTTGTATAATGTGCCACAATATGGTATTGCTGGCCCTGCCTTCCATTGATTTGGACCCAACTACAAAATGTGGCCACTTTTAGTATTTTTTCCAGGGTCACTTTAAGTTCCCAGTCCGCCCCTGGCTGCAGACAATCAGTGGTCTTGGCGGCATACAGCACAAGTTTGTTGAGGCTAGTGATTGGCTGTAGCCGTGCTGTATATGGCTATGTCATGGCTGCTACCTGTAAACACAGACTAGAGGTGAGAACTGGAGTGGCACTGCTGGAAATGGGTATGGATTGAGTGATGTAAATGCAATCTTTTATTATTTTAACACATTTAAGGGCTTTGGGGAACACAAATGAAGTCCGACAGCCTCTTTAACTTAATCCTATTCACATAAAGCAGCTGATAACTGAATTTTAGGGCTACAGCATTTTCAGTGAAAAAAAAAAGAATGCATCGAAAACCATTATGTCATTCGTAGTAGCAGTTCTAGAAGCATTTCCTAAAAGGGATTCTTTAAATAAAATGCTAAAGTTCATTTATGGAAAAGCTGGCAAGATTATAACATACATACATACAAACTTCCTTTCATCTCTGATTTACGGTAGTGATGTGCATTCTAGATTAATGACATTATAATGCAGATAGACGGACTGCCTTCTGTTCAGACTCGGTGGAATATGGCTCCTTAAAGTGCTCATGCCCAGCTGCAATGAAAACCCCTCTAGATACACCACTGCTTGGCTATTATATCTGAACAACCTTAATCCCAGTAGGAATTTTTGTCCAAAATATTTCCTGCAAGTGCTCTGCAGCAGTCACAGACTTTTATTAGTGCAGATCCCTTTGTTTTTTTTTTAACCTTTTACTTCTGAGACGTGTAACATCTAGAAATGCAGTCCAGTACCGTAATAATTTAATATAAATAAAATACGTAAAGTGAGAACTCTTCATTTTGGGTGATGAGAGAACTATCAATGGTGATGCGTTTTCACCTCTCATGCTGGAAGGAGTCAAAAGGAATGAAGCTTATAGTTGTCTTTTAGGGAACTGGTTCATGATTGGCACACTGTTAGGAATGCTTTTTGTTGCAGTCGCTGATCATATTCCCTATGTGACTGTGACAGAGTATATGTCCAACCAAATTGCTTAAATAATTGTACCCGCACCATTTAAGATTTTTACATTGAATGCTAAACCATTTGGCGTTCCCTAGGAAGACTGTAACAGCAGCAATAATGATGGACACATCTGCTTTATCCAGCTCTCCTCGGAAAAACAGAATACTGTAAATATAATAAAAACTCCCTGGGCATTAATGTACCAAGTGAGCTGCGCCCTTGTGACCACTCGCACTAGGGGTACAACCACACGTAGTGTAAATGCTGTGGATTCTCTGTTGCAGATGGAAGTAAGGCAAACCAGCATTCTATAAAGGTACATATATGTTCTATATATAAACGAACACCACATCTAATATTCAATTAAACATGAGATGCTTAGCATATACATTATATTTTCATCAAAAAACATCCCTGCCCATCCACCACAGCAAGGTGACCTCAATATGGATTGGAACCTCACTGTATACCTATCTCTATGCTGTACATGGGTGGCTAAATTCAAGGAGAGCGGAATGCAGATAACACTGTAACTGCTACAATTCTTACCTCTTTGAGTGAGCAGGCCATGATCTGTTGCGTCACTCTGTGCCAGCAACCCTTCTATGAACAGGGACAGCAGACACAGCTATACACGTAAACTAATTAACGTTTCCACGCAAACTGTGGAAAGGATGGGTCAACAAAAGTGACCAACATGGGGCCAGTGACGCAACAGGTCACAGCCCAGAGAGGTAACAATTGTATCAGTCCTAGTGTGTATGTAGGTTCCCCTCTCTTTGAATTTAGATGCCCATGTATGGCATAGAGATAAGGTATAGAGTTAGGTTCCCATCCATGTTAGGGTCACCTTGCTGTGGCAGATAGGCACAGATATTTTTTGATCAAAGTATATTTGCTAAGCACATCATGTTTAATTGTATATTAGTTTATATATATAGATCATAGACAGAATGATGCTATGCCTACTTTCCCTTTAAGAATATGAGCACCTGATTATTTATTTTACCCACCAGGATGTACTGACTAATTCCGTTTCTGTTCTTTGAGAATTGCATGAGGAGAATCCACAACATTTACAGTAGCAGCAAAATGGATGGCATCTAAAAAATCTCATCCACACACTGCAAAAGTGCATTTAAGGGTACATTTTACATGCTGCAGATTTTTGTGACTGAAAATGGGTTGGAAGCAAGCACCTGGATTTCAGCAAGCCCCTTTCAGATGAATGGAAACGATTTTCAATCACTGAGATTTTCTACAACAAAATCTGACATGTGTGAATGCACCCTATGTCTAAAGCAAATCAATTTATGTCTGCGCATATCTGCTGAGGATTTCCCCTTTTGCAATACAGAAGATGAAATCTCTGGGAAACCTATAGCATCTCCACAGCGGAATATCTGCAGCAGACTCGCTACATGTGGCCATACCCAGAAGATGTTCACAAGACGGGCAATATGTCACCTTCATCATTTTCCTCTGGTTCACTGCTCGATTTAGGTTGGCTGCTACAAGGAGTTTCAACAGCATTTAGAAGATGATGTGCTGGTGGAGGTTCTTTGTCTATGGACATGGAGTTCAGTTGGCTTTGCAAGCTTGGAATACTGGCTTTGGCAGCAGCTCCATTAGTCTGATTTCTTTCCACATACAATGTATTTCTGCAGTTGAGCAACCTAGCTATCCATGGTATGGGAATTATTTCCTCTAAAGTCTCCTGAACTTTTTCTCCAGTGTCCAGGCTTGTGCAGTGCAGGTCAATGTTAATAAGTATGTTATTCTGAAAATAAATGATACAAAATATATACAATCAGCACAATAAATGTATATGAATAGAAAAAAGAACACATTACCAATTTTAAAATGTGTGATATCCCTCACCTTGTATTTCTGAAGGCTACAAAGCCTGAGCATACAATCCACTTCTTCTCCATCTTCTTCCATGGTCAGCAGCGAATCTACTGGGTCGAGTCTATTGTTTGAGAATTCCCCAGAATCCTGATAGACACACAAGAGAATATCAAGATGTATAGCATGTATAGCTGACATTTCTACAGGAGCCTCAAATACAGTATGTCTTCTGGTTAGATCAAAAGTCATAAATCAGAGGAATATGATAACTTAAAGGGATAATGCATTTTCAGCAAATAAAGGTTATTCTTTGTTATACAATTTTCTAATAATGTCTCGATGTATTGATTCTTTCCAGATCTCTGCTTACATTCTTTGAGTAGGAACCTTAATGGTTTACATCTAAGACCATCAGCAACCTTCAGCACTCCAGCTGCTGTGAAACTGCAACTCCCAGCATGCAAACATGCTCGGCTGTTCTTCTAACTCCCACAGAAGTGAATGAAGCATTCTTGGAGTTGTAGTTTCTGAACAGCTGGAGTGCCAGAGGTTGCTAATCCCTGATCTAAGAGATATAAATCTGTTGCGGTCCTATGATGGATGTAGGTCTGATTACAGTTATTAGAGCTGTGTATGTCCATCACTTGACCACATAAGGCTTCGTTCACACAATCGTATGTGTTTTGCGGTCAGCAAATTTCGGCTCTGCAAAAAAAAAGGACGACTTTCCGTATGGCATCCGTTTTTCCGTTTTTTTTTGCAGATCCATTGTAACAATGCCTATCCTTGTCAGCAAAACGGACAAGAATAGGACATGCTCTATCTTTTTTGTGGAACGGAAATACAGAAACGGAATGCACACGTAGTAGCTTCCGTTTTTTTTTGCGGACCCATTAAAATGAATGGTTCCGCATACGATCCGCAAAAAACATGGAATGGACACGGAAACAAAATACGATCGTGTGAATGAAGCCTAAATGTATAACCACTGGAAGTAAAACCTGAATTCTTTTCCCTCTAAAAGACTGCATGAAGTCATATAGAAAACTGTGAAGAATTGATAAAGTATATTGGTAAATTATAAAAGATTTTATTGTACAAAAAACTGTATTTGCTGAAGATTTTCACAAGCATGCAACAGAATAATTGTTTTCTCAGTGGCGTTTGGGTCAGTTCCGTTGCTACCATTCATGAGACAAGCGGCTATCCGATTTAGTGGATGATGCATTGCTCTAGCCACGTCTTCAGATGTGATCCCTTTAATGGGCTGCCTTTTGCCATTCACATTCTGTTAGCATAGTACAAGGCATGCTGGGTGATGCAATATACTGGTTATGATATTTATCAGTTCCGTCAATTGAGGGGCAAAAAAAAAAGGCTGATTTAGGCTGGACCTCGGGCCCTGGATAACAAGGGTCTATTTAAAAAAAAAAAAAAAAGATCCAGCACTATTGACTTACATTGATTTTCATGCCAGATCCGGTTTGTTCCGTTTCACAAACCAGAAACAAAACTGCAGCCTGCAGCGGTCTTGTCTCCGGCACCAAAATGCAACAAAATGGAACGGATGCATAATAATAATAATAATCTCAAAACTGGAACTGAAAACGCAGATGTGAAAGTAGCCTAAAAATATGTACGACTAAAGAAATGCCACCCAAATAACAATTGAAAATGACTTGAAAAAAAAAAACAAGATAAAAAAGTGTCTGAAGGTGAGATGATAACTTACTGTAGGTTTGTAGAGAATAATCCTGACATCGGATAAATAAGGAGGGGTCCCAGTCAGTTTTGCAAAAGTGTGGATGAGATTTGAGAACACAACTTTGAACCTCAGTTCTACTTCAACTCCACATGAGAACTTTACCACTTGTTTTGGGATTTCTGCAATATAAGAAGGAACGAGGGTTAAAGAATGTATTGAAAACGTGGTAAATGACAGAAAAAAACACGAGCAGTGTTAGGGTATGACTCCTCATTCAGGTTTTTTTTTTTTTACAAGTTAAACATGTAATAGCTAATTGCCTATGAAGTTTTTACGGGTGAAACGCATTGATGTAACATGTTTTATCTGTAAAAAATGTAATTGCAATTTTTTATTTATTTTTCATGTGTTTTTTTAAAAAGTAGCACAAAAACAATGTGTAAATTCAGCCTTTGTGTGGACTAGCATTTTTTTTGGCCACAAAAAGGCCTAAAAAAAGCCTGACCATTGTTTTTTGTAGCTATTTTGCCCTGTATTTTTAATGGTGTTTTTTTTTTTGTTTAGAGTTTTTTTTTTCAGGGGAACGTATACGCCTCCTGTAATGTCATTTCCTCTGTATAGCTGTAAGGGAAAAAATGAATTGGTATAAAAGCCAGTCATAAACCTCATTGAAAATTGCACATGCATATTTTTGAACCATCAAGTAACAAAAAAAAAAAAACACACTGACAATGGAGGTCATTGGGAGAAAAAAAGCCATACATTAAGACCTAGTGATTGCTGTGATTTGAAAAAAAAAAAAAGGTGGCAAAAATGCATAAAAATGCAAAATGCCACAAATATGGCCAAATAAGAGGTTTTCTAACTTTTCTAAAACCTCAGCTGAAATACAGATGGCTAAAAGTATGAAAATCCCATGGAGGTATAGCCATATAGATTTTGCTGAATTTCTGCTGCAGATTTGCTGCTTATGTTGGTGGGATTTGCTGCAGATTTCACTCTTTCATTGTGTATTGCAGTGGATATAACATAGTTTAACTGCACTGCAGGTCAATTTACTCTGCTGATTTTATTTTATTTTTTATTTGGCAGAGGATGAGATTTCTTCAAATCTTATCCGCTTTCCTGGTACTGAAAAATGCTGTTCATTTGCACTCCACTACATGTGAACATACCCTTAGGCCCCTTTAACACGGGCGAGATTTCCGCGCGGGTGCAATGCGTGATGCGAACGCATTGCACCCGCACTAAATCCTGACCCATTCATTTCAATGGGGCTTTTCATGCGGGCGAATTTTTTCACGCATCAGTTCGCCGTTGCGTGAAAATCGCAGCATGTTCTATATTCTGCGTTTTTCACGCAGCCCTGGCACCATTGAAGTGAATGGGGCTGCGTGAATAACGCATTGCATCGGCACGCAAGTGCGGATGCAATGCGTGATTCACTGATGGTTGCTAAGAGATGTTGTTTGTAAACATTCAGTTTTTTATCACGCGCATTAAAAACGCATTAAAACACTTCGCACCCGCGCGGAAAAAACTGAACGAACGTACGCAATCGCAGTCAAAACTGACTGCGATTGTGTGCGGATTGGTGCGGATTTTCTGGAACGCGTCCGGACTGAATCCGTGACGCCAGTGTGAAAGAGGCCTTATGGTTCAACTATTGAATCATAAAACATGCAAAATAAGCTAATCACTCTTTACATACAAACATCTGTTCTATTCACACAGATAAATAGGAAGAGAGAGTCATGCGACAAGGATCTGAGTATTTCATCATAATGCACTTGTGTCACAATTCCCCAAAAAGATGCAGCATCCCGCACTAGAGGGCGCCATCTCCCCAACTTACTAGTGCGCTGGTCCCACACAGTCCTGTTCAGTTGCTCACTTCCTGAGAAGCAGATCTTGTCAGTCAGCGCTCGAGACTCTTTCAGAGAGTGTCTGATTTCCATAACTTGTTTGCCGGTTACCAAAGGATCTCTGCCAATATCTTTATTGAGAAGCAAAAAAAAACAGAGGTCAAAAAATCAAAAACTATTTTCATTTAGCCACATCAGATCAAGTCAAGATTATGACGCCCTGATTGACCAAATGAAGATTGTGTACCTAATGTCAGTGCTAATCTTTATTGTGCTTCTGTTTATTATTTAGGATTATTTATTTTAATTTATTTAATTATTAAAGGGGCTTTCCTGCATTAAAATTTTAAGTTCCGTTAAACATGGCCTGACCATACTAACATATATCTAATATGGTTGTATTATCTATTCTGTGCTGTTTGCTCACTTTACACACAAGTCATGTGACCTGGTTTGCTGTCTTGATGACATCACGTCGATGAGTCACATTGCCCCCCAAGCTTCCCCCCCTCCCAGAGCTGCACTGCCCGTCAACGTGATGTTAGCATTGAGGGGCAGACTTAGGGAGGGGCTGCCTCTGTGTAATGTGCATGTCCCTCTTCTGTGTCCACAGCCCTGTACCGCCTTTCCATGCCTCTATTGATGTCCCTTCACTATCATCCCCAGCCTCCCTCCTCATCCTTGACCTGTCCCCACTGTGTATTAGCGCTATGTAGGATGGCTCCCTGCTTCACCATTACAATCAGCTGTCTCTGCGTCCTATGGACAAAGAGACAGCTAACAAAGACACATAGCTCAGTTGAGCGGCACCCGACAGAGAGCTAGTACACAGTGGGGACAAGTCAAGGATGAGGAGGGAGGTGGAGGATGGCAGTGAAGGGGCATCAATGTAGGCGGGGAAGTTGGTGCAAGGCTGTGGACATAGGAGATGGGCGTGCACATACACAGAGGCAGCCCCTACCTGACTCTGCCCTCCAATGCTGACATCATGTCAATGGGCAGTGCAGCTGGGGGGGGGGGTGTCGACGTGATGTCATCAAGACAACAAACCAGGTCACATGAAGTGAGCAAAAGGAGAAGAATAGGTAATACAATCATATTAGATATATATTAGTAAGGCCAGGGCAAATGGAACATAAAAGTTTAATCCCTGAAAACGCCTTTAAATTTCTTAATGAAATATAAACCAAGCCATCATTAATTATTACTAAAAATATTGGCAGGAGACATTTGCTTCTGTTGTGTCAAGTGAACTTTATGACCCAGAGGACATGATCTTCACATGATTTTAGCATATGTACTATTGCTCAATTACTAATGTAAAAGAATTATACACATCCATATCATGTTTATGAGATTACATGAAAAAAGTCGGAACACATTTTGATTCCGGATTTTCCTATGTATTATCTAACTGTACAGAAGAAACATAGAAGGACTGCAGCTCTGACCATAATTATGTTCTACCTCTTCTGCTGTAAACAGAAGAAATGTCAATCTCTAAGGTTACGCAGTTGCAGTATAGTGGGGCTCAGTGGTGTTGCAGTGAGACTTGCACATTTGTTGTGACCACAACACTACTCAAATTGCAAATAATCCAGCAGTGTTGCATTTTTTGCAATTCATGTGTCGTGGCAAACATGGGAGTCGCATTGCAACCCCATTAATTCCTATGGCTGCCCTGCGATACATATGTTATGTGCCACATATTATATAAAAATCTCCTGCTTAGGCCCTATAAGCATTAGCAATAAGCTTCTATGCTTTATCTAGTTTTGACTGCAGGCAACCAGGAGTCATTCATCTCTGTCTAAGGGCTCACGCACACGACCATATGTATTTTGCGGTCCGCAAAACATAGATCCGCAAAAAATACGGATTACGTCCATGTGCATTCAATATTTTGTGGAATGGACCAGCTGGCCCATAATAGAACAGTCCTATCCTTGACTGTAATGCGGACAATCATAGGACATGTTCTATTTTTTTTTGCGGAACGGACATAAGGACATATGGAAACGGAATGCTCATGGAATAACTTCCATTTTTTTGTGAACCCATTGAAATGAATGGTTCCGCATACGGTCCGCAAAAAAAAAAAAACAGAAACGGACACAGATAGAATAAATGTTCAGCTGCCTGCTCTGGCTTTGGATTGGTTTCTTAGATACGCACAAACTCTGCCTGCCCAGACCTCGGCCTGTTTCCTGACTATGAGTGTTACCTGATCCTTTGGTGCACTGCACCAGTGTCTCTGATCCCAAGGGTCAGCTGCCAACTACACTGGAACTATTCCAGGAGGTGGTGGCCTGGTAAAGTCCACATCCCTGTGCAGGGGTTAAGGTGTGACTACCAAAGGACCACCAGGACAACGCTCCTAGATTTAGACCAAAGCCAAACCTGTTAGTTGGCACAGTGAGTCCATACCCACTATCCGTTACAAAACAGCCATATGAACACAAAAGTAAAAACTTTATGGTTCTTGGATTAAGTTAAGTGGTTAAAATCCTGGACAATCCCTTTAATGAGTTCAATGTATAGCAAGTATGCAATAACCTCATAGGCTTCCTCTAGTGGTAGGCAGCCAGGACTTCTGACTAGGTCAGAAAAAGAAAGCTTGGCCACTATAGACAACATGGTGTTAAACATGACCCCTTCTTGCTGACTTGATGTTATTGGGGACTAGTATACAGTAAAGGTAAGATGCTGATGTAAACAGTGCTAGCACAATGTGATTTACCTTCAAGGACCTCATCTAGCATTTGTGTAACCTTCTGTTCTTTCAGAATGTGCTTCTTGAGATACGTCATAAAGATCCCAGAGCTGAATGCCTCATCCTGAACTTCATACGCCTCAGCATTTTCACTCCTGTAGGTGGATGGAAGAGACTGTTACCTTTTTAAATTATCTATACAACTGTATTTTCATGGAGAATCTACATGAGTGACTGTTAACTGACATTCCTGAAGCAATGACCCAAGTGCAGGGGAGGTAGTTCAAACTTATACATGGAATATAATAATGGAAGAAATAAAATAAATGAAAGAAATCATGGTAATGCCAAACACATATGCTAAAATTTGATACATCAAAAAGTGCAGATAATACAGGACAAGGCTAATAAAGAATAAAAAAACTGATGAAAAAGACTTAGGGCTCTTTCAGACAAGTGAGTCCATTGCGGGAATCATGTTCCGTGTGCGAGTGCGATCCTCCGTTCTGGACCATGCTCGTCTTGCAGGATTCCAGGGCATTATCATGATTGATAATGCTATGTGCCTATTAATGACTTTATTATTACAGGATCATAGTGCCATAAATCTGGCAGTATGATACTGTAGAAGTAAGGTCAAGCAGAGGCACACAGCATTATAAATCATGATAATGCCCTGTGATCCTGCAAGATGAGCAGGGTCCTGAACGGAGGATCGTGTTCGCACACGGAGCGTGACTCCCGCAATGGGCTTGCTTGTCTGAAACAGCCCTTAATCTACCTGTACAAGCAGAGATCCCACATAAAAGACTTGGACAGCATGTTCACCACAGTCAGGAAGATCTCTCCTTACTCTCAGCATTTGCTGTTGACTACACACCATCAGGTAGATACACTGGGGGTCATTTATCATGCTGGTCTGTTTTTTAGAGTGCTATTAGACTGGCGAAGTGGATTACACTGTAATTATTTTGCATAGTATTTATAAAGAGTCGCACAGCAGGTGATGAATTAGATGATGCGTATTTGTATTAGTCAGGGCGCACTTTCATTAGTAAATGCGCCTAAAAAAATAGACATTCTAAATTAGGAAAAAATAGACTAAAACAGACACAAAACACTAAAATAAATGACCCCCACTATGTCTGTAATTTATTATGCTCATCTGTTTTGCAGAGTGAGAATAGATCGGCGTAGTGGATTATCCTGTCACATTTTGCATAGTATTTATAAAGAGTCAAACAGCAGGTAATGAATTAGGCGTCATTGTATTCGTCACAGCGCAGGTGGATTGTGTGCAATTAGACTACTCGTTGATCAGCTCACGAATTAGGTGCAAAAGTGCAGCAAAAATGTTGCATATTAGATTAAACGTCCAATATTAGATATAAGAAAATGCAACTATTTTAATAAAATTGTCGCATGGTCCCACAAATTACTGACAAAACTATGTCACCCATGAGGAGACAGGCGGAAAAAGGCATACTTAGGCCTCTTTCACACGAACGTTGTGTTTTGCGGTCCGCAAAAAAAACGTATGCCGTCCGTATGGCATCCGTATTTTTTGCGGATCCATTGTAACATGCCTATCCTTGTCCGCAAAACGGACATGTTCTATTTTTTTTGCGGGGCTACGGAACGGGCATACGGATGAGGACAGCACACCGTAAGCTCTCAGTATTTTTTGCGGACCCATAGAAATGAATGGGTCCGCATTTTTCACATGCGGACCCAAAAAATACTGTTGTGTGAAAGAGGCCTTATATAAATAAGACTAAGGCCTCGTCCCGTGAAAAAAGCGTACGTGTTTCATCCGTGAAGCTGTCTTTGAAGCATCCGTGGTTGGTCCGTGTGTCTGTTTTTACCATCCGTGTGTCATCCGTAATTCACTGACTTCACTGCTCAGCTGAAAATTAATTTCCAAAGAATCTCCTATTAGTCTTCAGTGAAAAACAGACAGATTTTCACGGACCCATAGACTTCAATGGACGTGCTTGGTCCGTATCACGGATGAAAGTAGTGCATGTCTCAGTGATTTTTTTTACTGACCCACGCTCAGTCAAAAAAATACAAAAATGTGAACATACACATTTAAATCAATGGGCTAATTGAAAATATGGACAGCACACATCAGTGAAAAATGGAAATATGGACGAGGTGCTTATGCACACAACCACACCATGTTTTGTAGTCCGCAAAATACGGATCAGCAAAACACAGATGTCGCCTGTGTGCATTCTGCAATTTGCGGAACAGAACAGGCCACCCATGATAAAAATGTGGAGCAAGTCACCACTCAAAGCAGAGGCAGAAAAGTACGCCACCCCTGTGGTGGCACAGAAAGTAGACTGTTTTTATGACTATATCAAGGGCAAAATAAGGCACACCTACATAAATAGGTTGGAAAAAAGGCGCAAAAGTTTGAAAACTTCTGAATCAGTCTTAAAACTCAAAATAGGTACAAAAGGTGCAAATGCCTCCAAAACAGGCGCTAAATGAGACTGAAAAACCAAGACAGCTGGAAACAGACACTATAGTAAATGTGCCCCCCTGTCTAAATTTATGTGACCTTTGGGATTAGTAAATTTGGGCCAATGTTATTAATCCTGGTAATACTGAGTTAGATTGTTCTCAGAGGAGGAATCATTTTTGATGGGCTATGATTCAGAGTTTTATTACCTCTCTGGCTGACACAGTAAAATTCACTGGAGTAGATGAAGAGTAGTTGAGCTTTTATACACTGAACACCCTTGTCATTTGTTTCTGATTGAGCAATAAACAGGAAATCAGTCATCTGAAAGGTTCTAGAAACACCCACCACAAGTGCTCAGACAACATGCACTAAGCGGAAACAAATTTACTAAATCTACTCAGCTTAACCCTTTAAGTGCAATGAGAGTAGAGCATGAAAAGCACAACGTTCAGAAGTCAGACCATTCACTATCAGTTACTACCATTTAGTGTATGCTGTTAATTCAGGATTAGAAAAACATGGCAGTCTTCTTCCAAAAATAGCACCACACCTGTTGGTAGGTTGTGTCTGGTATTGCAGCTAAGCCCTATTCACTTCAATGGAGTTGAGATGCAATACCAAACACAACCTTTGGACAGGTGTGGAGCAGTTCTTGGAAGAAGGCATCCATGTTTTTATAATCCTGGACAACTCCTTTAAGGATTCTTGGAACTTTGGCACTGCATCCTGTAATCCCTTCCCTTAGGGCAGTGGTGGCAAACTTATGGCACGGGTGCCAGAGGCGGCACTCAGAGCCCTCTCTGTGGGCACCTGAACCCTGGAAAAAATCTATGGTGTACCAATATGCCTTAGACTTTTCCTGCCATTCATCAGCGCAAGGCGCGCTATGAACACAACAGGAAGCACACTGAATGTAGGCAGGATATTATAGATAAATGATAAAGTACATGGAAGATATACTATACTGGACTGTAGTATTCAGGAACAGCACAGGCAGAGCGCTGAATGTAGGCAGGATATTATAGATAAATGATAAAGTACATGGAAGATATACTATACTGGACTGTAGTATTCAGGAACAGCACAGGCAGAGCACTGAATGTAGGCAGGATATTATAGATAAATGATAAGGTACATGAAGATATACTATACTGGACTGTAGTATTCAGGAACAGCACAGGCAGTGCACTGAATGTAGGCAGGATATTATAGATAAATGATAAAGTACATGGAAGATATACTATACTGGACTGTAGTATTCAGGAACAGCACAGGCAGAGCACTGAATGTAGGCAGGATATTATAGATAAATGATAAAGTACATGGAAGATATACTATACTGGACTGTAGTATTCAGGAACAGCACAGGCAGCGCACTAAATGTAGGCAGGATATTATAGATAAATGATAAAGTACATGGAAGATATACTATACTGGACTGTAATATTCAGGAACAGCACAGGCAGTGCACTGAAAGTAGGCAGGATATTATAGATAAATGATAAAGTACATGGAAGATATACTATACTGGACTGTAGTATTCAGGAACAGCACAGGCAGTGCACTGAATGTAGGCAGGATATTATAGATAAATGATAAAGTACATGGAAGATATACTATACTGGACTGTAATATTCAGGAACAGCACAGGCAGTGCACTGAAAGTAGGCAGGATATTATAGATAAATGATAAAGTACATGGAAGATATACTATACTGGACTGTAGTATTCAGGAACAGCACAGGCAGTGCACTGAATGTAGGCAGGATATTATAGATAAATGATAAAGTACATGGAAGATATACTATACTGGACTGTAGTATTCAGGAACAGCACAGGCAGAGCACTGAATGTAGGCAGGATATTATAGATAAATGATAAAGTACATGGAAGATATACTATACTGGACTGTAGTATTCAGGAACAGCACAGGCGGTGCACTGAATGTAGGCAGGATATTATAGATAAATGATAAAGTACATGGGAGATATACTATACTGGACTGTAGTATTCAGGAACAGCACAGGCAGTGCACTGAATGTAGGCAGGATATTATAGATAAATGATAAAGTACATGGAAGATATACTATACTGGACTGTAGTATTCAGGAACAGCACAGGCAGTGCACTGAATGTAGGCAGGATATTATAGATAACTGATAAAGTACATGGAAGATATACTATACTGGACTGTAGTATTCAGGAACAGCACAGGCAGCACACTGAATGTAGGCAGCATATTATAGATAAATTATAAAGTACATGGAAGATATACTATACTGGACTGTAGTAGTCAGGAACAGCACAGGCAGAGCACTGAATGTAGGCAGGATATTATAGATAAATGATAAAGTACATGGGAGATATACTATACTGGACTGTAGTATTCAGGGACAGCACAGGCAGAGCACTGAATGTAGGCAGGATATTATAGATTAATGATAAAGTACATAGAAGATATACTATACTGGACTGTTGTATTCAGGAACAGCACAGGCAGTGCACTGAATGTAGGCAGGATATTATAGATAAATGATAAAGTACATGGAAGATATACTATACTGGACTGTAGTATTCAGGGACAGCACAGGCAGAGCACTGAATGTAGGCAGGATATTATAGATAAATGATAAAGTACATGGAAGATATACTATACTGGACTGTGGTATTCAGGAACAGCACAGGCAGCGCACTGAATGTAGGCAGGATATTATAGATAAATGATAAAGTACATGGAAGATATTATATACTGGACTGTAGTATTCAGGAACAGCACAGGCAGAGCACTGAATGTAGGCAGCATATTATAGATGAATGATAAAGTACATGGAAGATATACTATACTGGACTGTAGTATTCAGGAACAGCACAGGCAGAGCACACTGAATGTAGGCAGGATATTATAGATAAATTATAAAGTACATGGAAGATATACTATACTGGACTGTAGTATTCAGGAACAGCACAGGCAGCGCACTGAATGTAGGCAGGATATTATAGATAAATTATAAAGTACATGGAGGATATACTATACTGGACTGTAGTATTCAGGAACAGCACAGGCAGCGCACTGAATGTAGGCAGGATATTATAGATAAATGATAAAGTACATGGAAGATATACTATACTGGACTGTAGTATTCAGGAACAGCACAGGCAGTGCACTGAATGTAGGCAGGATATTATAGATAAATGATAAAGTACATGGAAGATATACTATACTGGACTGTAGTATTCAGGAACAGCACAGGCAGAGCACTGAATGTAGGCAGGATATTATAGATAAATGATAAAGTACATGGAAGATATACTATACTGGACTGTAGTATTCAGGAACAGCACAGGCAGAGCACTGAATGTAGGCAGGATATTATAGATAAATGATAAAGTACATGGAAGATATCCTATACTGGACTATAGTATTCAGGAACAGCACAGGCAGAGCACTGAATGTAGGCAGGATATTATAGATAAATGATAAAGTACATGGAGGATATACTATACTGGACTGTAGTATTCAGGAACAGCACAGGCAGAGCACTGAATGTAGGCAGGATATTATGTGATAAATAAGTGGGTTTTGGGTTGCAGTTTTGGCACTCGGTCTGTAAAAGGTTCACCATCACTGGCTTAGGGTATGAATTGAGTGTGCTTGGGATTTTCTTTTATTTATTTATTTAGCATATTTTATATTATTCTTAAGAGAACCTGTCAAAATTAAAATGCAATCCAATCTGCAAGCAGCATGTTATAGAGCAAGAGGAGCTGAGCAGATTGATCTAGTTTTGTGTCAAAAGATTCAATATAAGGCCTCATGCACCTGACCATGTCCGTTTTGTGGTCCGCAAATTACAGATCTGCAAAGCACAGATATCAGCTGTGTGCGCATCGTCCAGCCCTCAATAGAGTAGTCCTATTCTTGTCCATGATACAGACAAAAACAGGACATGTTCTATTTTTTGGAGGGGCGCCGAATGGATGGGTGGATGCAGAAAGTGAATGGGTCCGCTTCTGACCTGCAAAAAATACGGATGACATCCGTGTGCATTCTGTATTTTGCGGAACAGAACAGCTGGCCCCTAATAGAACAGTCCTATCCTTTTCCGTAATGCAGACAATAATAGGGCATGTTCTGAAACAGACCACTGAAGAAGGGGCACCTCCTAGTCCGGTCAATAGCAGACTTTATTATTGTGGCACCAGTGTACTAATCCTAGGATTATTATTTTCTTCTTTGCTGGAAATATAGAACCCAAACTATTTTGGGTGAAACCACTCCAGAATACAGATCCTCAATTATTACAAGGAACCTACAAACCTATCAGCGCGTCCATTCTACATGCGCTACTGCGCGCAGCACAAACCATCCGAGGCTGCGTACGCTGAAAAAGAACGCTGGAAAAGAACAGCGTACGCTGCGAAACCATCCGTACGTTGCGAAACCATCCAAGGCTGCGTACGCTGGAAAAGAACATCATGCGGGCGAACTGAGCCGCAGGAACGGGGACGGATCGTCATCCACACCAAGATTCCAGGAGGGGGTAACGTTAAAAAAACCTATGATATGCCAAACTGATGTATTGATACGCCCTATTGAAAACATACACCAGCAATTTGGACTATATTGAGATGTCTTACTGAAATATATACCAGAACTTGGATTAAGACTGAACACATATGAATAGAGACTATATCTGCTAACCTTTGCATTATCCTCTTTTTCATATATTTTTAAACCAATCATTTTTACCTTTTTATTTTCTTTTTACCTCAGCACTGAGTGATTTATCTACATACCAGTGACTCCACTTACATTCATATTTATATTTATAATTATACATATCTATATTTTTATTTTTAATTTCTACTTCTAGTTTAAATAAATACTATATAATTATATTACAGTACCATTGCCGTTATTGCTGTCATTACCACTATTCTTACTACTACAGCAACTACCGTTAATTACAATACTATCTAGGTGAGGAGTGTGCCAATCTAATTGTTTCAGAACATATCATTTATCCTCTCATCGGCTAGGGGTAAGCCGCAGATTGCTGAACCTCCGGTCCCCTGTCTAGAACTGGTGAGCCACTATCTTCACTATTTCCTACTAATAATAGGACATGTTGTATTTTTTTGCAGTACAGAAATACGGACATACGGAAATGGAATTCACACAGAGTACAAACCATTTTTTTTGCGGAACCATTGAAATGAATGGTTCTGCATACGGTCCACACAAAAAAAACGGAACGGACAAGGAAAGAAAATACGTTTGTGTTCATTAGCCCTTATCTGTATGCTGATCCTGCAGCCCGGCCGGACTGTGGATGGGCACCCTTATTGAATCTTTACCTGAATTTTTCTTAATTGAATATTGTGTACTTGAGTATATGCTTTATAGGAAATGTATATTCTCTATGTTTTCTCGTATTCAGTGTTGGGTAATATGCGAACACTTGATAATAAATTCATTGAATATGGAATTATTTAACACCATTAAAGATTTTTTCATATAATCTTACCCTCCACTTATTCACAATAGATTAAATGGGCAGTCCTACTGTCTACATGTTGGGTGTAGTATTGCAGCTCTGCCTCATTGACTCCAGTGGAGCTGAGCTGCAATAACAAACACTAAACATTGACAGAGGTGGCGCTGTTTTTTGGAAAAAGCAGTCATGTTTCTCTAAGGCTACATTCACACGACAGTTGTTTTTGCGGCCTCTGTGATCCGCATATTTTGCGGCTTAGATCGGGACCCATTCATTTCTATGGGGCAGCAAAAGATGCGGACTGCAACCCGTGTGCTGTCTGTATCCGTTGCGCTGCACCGCAGCCCAGCAAAAAAAAAAAAGGACATGTCCTATTCAATGCACTTGCGGACAAGAATAGGCATTTCTATGATAGCCGCGACATGTGCGGTCCACAAATTTCAGAACACAATATGCGGATCCGCAAAACTCAACGGTCATGTGAATGTAGCCTAATTCTTAACAACCCCTTTAACTGAATCAACCAAGTCATAAAGTCTAGTTGAACTAGTCTAGACTTACGTGGCATAACCATAGACTGTGTTGCCCCATGGTTTGAGTGGAATCACTTTGGATAAAGCACAATCTGAGTTGTACCTAAAAAAACATTTAAAAAACACATTCAGATAGTGATAGGTCATCAGTATTAAAGTCTCAGAAAACCCCTTTAACGTTTCACATTTTTCATTTCAAGTTAGAGCAATAGGCAAAGTTTGGTCAATTTGTTTCTTATACCAACAGCAGTATTACCATTTTTCTGTTTTGCAAAAGTGACAACCCAATGTGCAAACCTATTTGTTGTCACCACTGAAATGACTTGTCTGTGAATTACCACTTAGATATATAGCACAACGCTTAAATATACGGATAAATTATAATACTGATAATCAGTTCCTGAGAAGCCTGTTTAAAGTGGTATTCCATCCACAAGCTTTATTTTGGCCCTGGACAGTATTATACCTAAAGTATAAATTGCACCTACTTGCCCCCTATCACTCTGTTCCCGCAGCAAGACTCCAATCCGCACTCCTTCCAGTCTCCAGCATGTAAACTTCACTGGCCTCAGTGGCGATGTGTCCCCAAGTGGAAGTTTACATGCCAGGGCCCGGAAGGAGTGCTGATGGAGCCTCTGCACTGGAATGGAGTGGCAGGGGGCAAACAAGTGTTTTTTTTTTTACTTTAGGTACAGCACTTTCCGGGCAATGGATTTTGAGTCTGAAATACTCAAAGGTCACAAGCAATATGGCTACTATACATCTTTAGTGATCACTATAGCAAAAATAACAATGCCAGCTGCAACACAATAGAAACATCTAGTTTCCAAGTAACTTGTGTAACTAGTAGCTGACTAACTAAGCAAACTACTTTTTTTTTGGGGGGGGGGATCTTCTTTAATGCTTTTGATGTTTAATGAAGATAGTAAATATCTGTACATAGGTTATATCTGTACATAGGTCTAATAACTTGAGCTATGTAGACTAACTTTGACCTATAGTATGATATAGGAGGTTTCATGCCAATGATAGTAGTTAAGAGGTGGTGACCGAGTTTGTAGAACTCCTCTAAGATGCTTTTATAGCTTTTCCTGTGTAAAACCAAAAGAAATGTGGGTCACAGGGCTGTAAACACGTACCAGGAATCTTGACGCTGTCTGGCTTACTGGTGAGCAGTGAAGTTGCTGTCCTACGTGACCTTATGACTCAAACTGATTGCATATTTGATTTCTAAGACTAACTGTACTTGTTACATACGGCATATAGTATAGGTCATCTCTGGCTAGCAGATTACATTGGACACCATACCACTTCCTGCAGGTGTCCAGGAGAACCACGTTCAAGGCTGTCTTTCGATCTTGCATCTGCTGTAAGATTCTCTGTACACTGATGCAGTTTTCAGGTCTGTAGGGCTGAGGAGCATCAATGGGTACCATATAGTTTCTCCCTGAGCACTCATATCCATGGCCAGCATAATAAAACAGTCCTGCATGTGGAAAGGAGCAGAGCCAGGCTGATTATGTAGCGTACAACTGTCACCATTATATACAATAGTATACAAGTACAGAATATTTTGCTGCAAGAATACGAGCAAAACATTTCTGTCGCCCATATAATCATATGTTTGTAGCTAGTCCAAAACAAAACCTGACACTCTCATTAATGGATGTAACTAAGCAAGTAGCATACAAAAAACAAGAAGGGATCCTATTCAAAATCAGGCGCCCTGCCAATGCTGGTTTGTGACCCAGCGTCCTGGGATAGGAGAACTGATTGCTTGTTGCCTCATCCCCCTGTCTTGCTAATCTTCCCACCCCAAAGGTGCCATGATCTTCTAGCTGGTTTCTTACTAACATTTCCCATTCCCATAGGAAAGGGGTAGAATTAGCCTGGACTGTCAATAAGACTAATATTGTAAAACATCTACAAGAAAGGAACACAGATCCTGCTGTTAATTCTATGCTGAGCAGCCTTTCTTCACCTTCACTACAAGGTCACTGAGGACTGGCAGTAGCTAATTCTGTGTATTATTAGCCAATGATGCAAACGTTCCTGGAAGGGAGATACATACCCACACCAGCAGCACGACAGAAGCTAGGAGAAGTCAGGACAGAGTTTAAGTGGTTTTCTATCTATAACTAGTATGATGCAAGCGAAGGACTCCAATTTGTGCTAATAATACAATGTTTCACAGGAAAATGGTCTATATTTTTGATGAGCTATAAATACAAACTCACCATAAACACCTTTATCCAGAAGCTGCAGAAACTGTCTGATGGATAGCACCATTTCTTCCTGTGTCAGGTCTACGAGCGATATTACACAGAAGCCCAGTCTTCTGAGAAGGACAGACAGCTCAAACACGTCCACCATAGGGGCGAGCAGATTGGGGTGATTTAGGTAACCATTGTTGCCGATTAATAGTGCCACCTTTCCAGTCGCTGCAAGGCCACAAACAATCCATATGAGAGCTAATATTCTTTGCTGTATTACTAGATTATTTAGGTTGTTAGACTGCTAGATTTAGATAAATGTAGTCCATTCCTTTAAGGCAGTGATTTTCAACCAGTGTGCCTCCAGCTGTTGCAAAACTACAACTCCCATCATGCCCAGGTAGCCTACAGCTATCAGCCTACAGAAGGGCATGGTGGGAGTTGTAGTTTTGCAACAGCTGGAGGCACACTGGTTGAAAATCACTGCTTTAAGATGGACCTTTTAATCTCAACAACATTATTGAAGCTCTTTTACTGATGATTCAATAGGTTATGAAATAACTCATTCATAAGAATATCAAAGAATAAGCACAAAGTATAACTCACCAAAGTACCTATGTCCAGGAGTTAGTCCTGTAAAGACAAAATTGCAATATTTAAAGAGACATGTCCATTAGAAAGGGGTATTTTTTTTTTTAAAACTCAACGATTTATTTAGAACTTCTGACATTTTTTTCTTTTGGCTATGCCAACAAATTGAAAATTAAATATAAACTCTTGTCCTTCTGTAGCAGTCAACACAGAGAGCTTAGGGCTCGTTCACATCACCGTCATGGATTCCGTTCTGGCTTTCTGTTATAACATCGTTATAATGGAAAAAAACGGAATCCATAGGACGGAAATCAAAACGGACACCTTTAGAGGCATTCCGTTTTGATCTGTCCTGTCGACAGAACTTTGTTTTCCGTCCAGCATAACGGAAACCAGACGGATCCGTTATGCTTGCCTATATACTTCTATTATGACGGATCAAAACGGAATGCCTCTAAAGGTGTCCGTTTTGATTTCCGTCCTATGGATTCTGTTTTTTTCAGTTATAACGATGTTATTACGGAAAGCCAGAACGGAATCCATGACGGTGATGTGAACGAGCCCTAAAACTTCTATAAAGAGGGGGATCGCATTGTAATTTACTGGAATGATTTTATCTGTAAGTATAATAGTGGATTAGTAGAATTTGGAAAACAGAAGAGCATTGAAATTGCCAGTGTAGTGTGTGATGAGTCACAGTGAATTGAGTCACTCATTCCCCTTCCCACTGTGGCTGCAGTGAATGATCTGACCGAGAAAGTCAGGCGAGGCTGTTAGCTGAGCTAAAGAGGAAGTTGAAAGCCAGAACAGTGAATGACTTAAAAAAAATTATACCCAGAAAACCATCCACCTGTTTTAGTAAAAAAAAAATAATAGAATATTCACATGGGCTGTCAATATGTGACAGCCCATGTGAATATTAGCTAAAAAACACATGGGTGGTTATCACATAGTATATAATACTAGAGTAACTTTTGGTAAAGAGTTTGTCCAGAATTATGTCAATGATACTTAAAGGGGTTATCCAATCCTAAAAAAAGCGCCCCCACATATGCCGGGCCCCCCACACTAAATATACATATCCGGGTCCCTGCTCCCTGTGCCACTCCTGGTCCCACGCACCACTGCTGCTTCTCCCCATGCCCAGATGAAAACATCCGGTGTCGGGGGGTGCAGCCAATGGCAGGCCGGGATGGGGATGAGCCTCCCTAGCGTCACCCGCGATGCTATACTTTACAGCACTCAGATATCTCCAGCAATCCTATAGAGAATGAATGGAGTGAAAGCATGCATACTCAACTGTCGCTTCATTCATTTGGGGGGACGCGGGCACCCATTCTCGTAATTGGTGGGTTTCCCAGCAGTCAGACCCTCACTAATTAGATGCTTATTTCCTATTCTGTGGATAGAGGCTAACTTTAGATTGTGATATAAAACTTTAAGGAGTCAAATGTCCAGGATTGGAGGTCCCTCTGATCCCAGGTCTCACAGTGGAGTGCAACTATCGATGACAGCTACTGCTTTGCCCACACAATCACCCTGATGCAACTCTATGTTATAGAACCCTTAGGAAAGCAAACAATATCATATAGCTAAGTCATAGTGAGCCAAGAGGTTAAAGGGGACGTCCCATAAAAAATATTGTACACCTGGATCTGAATACTTTTGTATTTGCATTTTCTTGTTTCTTTGACCTGCTCACGGAGAAGTCCGCACATGCTCAGTTTCATCCTTCAACTCCCTCCTGAGCTTTGATTGGGAGAGCATGGAAATGCCCCCTTAGCTGCAGCAGAAGAGACACTTCCCACGAGCTGTCAGCTTGATATAAATCTAGCAGAACAATGAATGGGGAGATCTCTGGATCCATGTGAGGTAAAGGGCTGGTTCTAGCTTTGTTAGAAAGAGATTGTCATGTACTATATGATATCTGAGTTTCATTTTTTTACCTTAGTCATGGGATAACCTATTTAGGCTTTTAAAGCTTGAAAGCTTATATAATTTTTATGAGAATAACTTTAATATATCACGCATATCGATTACCTGGACATACTGAAGGCTGTGGAGATGCTTGCAGAATGATGTCATCTTCTGAAATGCAGAAAGGGGTACTGTGAAAAACCTATAAGACTTATTGTATACTACAGTCAAAGTAATTGGTTATTTACCTATTGTGAGTTCAGCTGGTTCACTCCACATTTCTCCATGGACATTTGACACATGGCATAGATAGCTTCCACTATCCTTTTGTCTCACTGATTTGATCTAGGATGAGATATGCACATTATTGCTATGCTTTAACTCTTGGTAACAATATATATGTAGATATTGTCTCCCTTAAAATCCATTTAGGCTTTTCCTGCAGATTCTGTAACAGAAGCCTTGCTGTACAGTCTGGACCATCCTCTATAACAGCACATTGGCAGATAGTCTGGATCATCCCATATAACAGTAGTCTTGCTGTGTCATCTCGACCTCCTGTAACAGTTGTTTGGCTGTGGAGTCTATAAGAGTAGCCTGGACCACATTCTATAACAGTAGCTTGGCTGTGTTTTCTGGACCTCCTCCTATAACAGTAGTCTGGCTGTATAAGTCTGAAAAATCCCTTATAATAGTGGTCTGGCTGTGTAGTCTGGACCATACCCTATAGCAGTAGTGTGGCTATAGAGTCTGGACTATACCCTATAACAGTAGTGTGGCTGTGTAGTCTGGACCATACCCTATAGCAGTAGTGTGGCTATATAGTCTGGACTATACCCTATAACAGTAGTGTGGCTGTGTAGTCTGGACCATACCCTATAGCAGTAGTGTGGCTATATAGTCTGGACTATACCCTATAACAGTAGTGTGGCTGTGTAGTCTGGACCATACCCTATAGCAGTAGTGTGGCTATATAGTCTGGAGCATCCCGTATAACAGTAGTTTGGCTGTGTAGTCTGGAACTCCTCTTATAAGAGTAGTCTGTTTGTGTAGTTTGGACCATTCCCTATAACAATAGTGTGGCTGTATAGTCTGGACCATCCCGTATAACAGTAGTGTGGCTGTGTAGTCTGGACCATTCCCTATAACAGTAGTCTGGCTGTGTATTCTGGACCTCCTCTTGTAACATTATTTTTACTATGTATTCGTGAACATCCCTTATAAAAGTAGTCCGACCTCTTTCTATAATACTACTCTGAACCTCCTCCTGTAACAATATTCTGGCTGTATAGTCTGGACCATCATTTTTAACAGTGGCCTGGCTGTGTAGTATGGACCATCCCTTATATAACAATAGGTTGGCTGTGTAGTCTTGACCGTTTCCTATAACAGCAGTCTACTGTGTAGTCTGGACCTCCTCCTATAACAGTAGTCTGGCTGTGTACTCTGGACCTTTCCCTATTAGGCTACTTTCACACTAGCCTTAGTACGGATCCGGCGGGTGAAGGGACCCGCCGGATCCGTACTGAATAATACAACCTTGTGGATTCGTAATTCCGGATCCGGTTGTATTATCTTTAGCATCTTTTAAACGGATCCGGAATAACCTCTATTGAAAGTCAATGGAGGACGGATCCGTTTACAAGTGTGTCCACACCAAACGGATCCGTCCCCATTGACTTGCATTGGGGGTCATTCCGGATCCGTTTAGGTGCGGATAACTAGTACGGAGAGCAAACCGCAGCATGCTGCGGTTTGCTCTCCGGTCTGAAGACTGAACGGAATGCTTTCAAGAGCATTCAGTTGTCTTCGGTTCAGTTTTGTCCCCATTGACAATGAATGGGGACAAAACTGAAGCGTTTTATTCCAGTATTGAGCCCCTATGACGGAGCTCAATACTGGAATTCCAAAACGCTAGTGTGAAAGTACCTAGTGGTGTATTATGGGCCATCCCCTAGAACAGTAGTCTAGCTGAATAGTCTGGACTGTCCCCTATACCAGCTGAGGACCACCTCCTATAACAGTAACATTGCTATGTAGTCTGGACTATAGCTATATAGCTAACTATAACTATTACAGTGGTCTGGATGTGTAGTCTGGACCACCTCCTATAACAGTAATATTGCTGTGTAGTCTGGACATCCTGCTATAACAGTAGTCTGACTATGCAGCTGAGCTCCTTATTATCATGGTTACTGCCTATTTATCATGGGCTGTGTGATCATCTGACACAAGATATAGACACATCAGGCAAATATCCTAATGAAAGTACATTGCTTGGCAATCACCCTAGAATATAATGCTGTCACTCTAATGTGTAGTTTCAAATTCTCACCTTGATTTCCTTCTCTCTTCTATGGGGTAAGCACAGCCCATTGTGATACCACTGGTATTCAGGGGCTGGAAGTCCCAGAGCATAGCAGCAAAGGCGCGCGGCATCATGGGATGTCAAATGTGCAGAGACTGGTTCCGTAACAATAATTGGCTTCCCATTCCAGTCAGGAGAAATTGCCCCTGAAACAGAAAAACACAAAACCTAGTTATACTGCAAAACTGGTATATTTAGGTTATATTTTAAAACTTTATCACATTTCCTTCTACTATCTCCTACTTTTTTAAACAACCCATTCACACCATGATAAAGCATTATATAATTGCCAAAATGTCATTTTAGTATTTTTATTATATTTTCAATTGTAAATAAGCATTTGACTCTTTAGCTGATTTCTTCTTATAGAAGTAAGGTATAAAGTGGGGATGTTGTTTTCTTATGTGAATTTACAAATATCCAGCATTTTTAATATTTACATATCCTTTATTTCATCCGCAGGTGTGTACGTTCGTTACGAGGATGGATGGTATATACCAGAATATAACAGGAAGATGAAGGAAGGAGCAGATTTCCGAGCATTGCATGTTTACAATACTACAGAACTACTTGGTACCTCCTTTTTACTTTTTTTTCTATATAAATTTTATTAAGATGGTTTATTAAGATGGTTCTGCTAAAAGGACACTTTCATCACAATTATTGTGAATATTGTAAATATTCTACATCATTGCAACCTCCTCCGCTGGGTCTCTGGTGGAGCGATGACATGGTCACAAATGCCTGTGTCCCGTGGACATTGTTTGTGATCACGCCATTGGGCCACCTGAGACCTGGTGCATGAGGTCTCATGATGTCATTGTGACTGCCTGCACTGGGACATGGCAAGAGGACTGTGGCCTGCATTACAGATGGCGGCAGGGAATGGGAACCGCATTCTAATACAGGGGCACTACATTACAATACATGCCGAAGCACAACATGGGGCATAAGGATACAGGGGGCATTATACATAATGGCATTACAGGGAGAATTAGAACTACAAGGGGACACTGCAGGGGGCCTTATAAAGACTGGGGGTACTACAGAGGGCTTTATAAATACTGGGACTACTTCAGGAGGCTTTATAACTACTGGAGCTACTACAGGGGACATTATAAATACTTGGGGTCACCGCAGGGGACATTCTAATTACAGGGGCACTGCAGGAGGGCTTTACAAATACTGGGGTTACTACCGGGGCATAACAATTACTGGAACCACTATAGGGACATTATAACTAATGGGAACACTATAGTGGACTTTATTACTACTGTGGGCTCTATAGGGGTGCCATACAGATCGTCCTTGTTAATACTGAGATCTTTAAAGGAGTGCCATGTAGAGGGGCCTTGTTACTGTTAGGAGCCCTATAGGGGGTTATTTCTAGTGGGGGCACTATAGTGACATTATTATTGCTGGGGTACTGTGGGGGCATTATTATTGGGCACAATATGGAAGCAATTGCTACTAATGGGGGAACTCTTTGGGAGCATTATCACTATTGGTGGTACCGTAGGGGCACTATTACTATTGAGAGCTGTTTGGTAGCACTATTACTATGGATGGTCTGTATGGCACTATTATTTTTGCTGCATAGTGTTTGTGAGCATTGAGGACCACAGTGGGAGCAGTATTGGAGGCATAGCAGGCTGTCAATATTGGGGCACTAGGAGGGAGAGGATGATGGGAAAGTGGGAATCTAAGATGTCTATGTGCCAAACTGTAAAGAAAATATGTGGCTGAAAGACGTCATCAAGGTGATCTGGTCTGAATGGAGCTGATGAGGAAAGAGGAGACATCACTGGCTATAATTGGCATGAGAGCAATGTTTCTATACTCTATTAACTGGACATTTTTCTATGTGTGGCCCATATACTGTATCCATCCAAGTTTGAGATTGCTGTTCAAGGCAGATGCTGGAGAGCTAGTATAACACTTTATCAGTATGTAAACCAGTAGTAACCTCTGATATCTTACCAAAAGGAATGCTTTTCAGTACTTTCACCTTCACCCAGTTGCTGAATAAAATGCGGTGATTTTTGTCATTTATTCTACAGATGTACAAGTTTGTTTGCCTGGCATGAATGTGCAGGTCTGGCTGAGTGGCTCCTGGAATTTCCCGACAAGTGGACTGGTGAAACAAGAAGATTATGTTAGAAATGATAATCCTTTCCAGCACAGCTATAATAATATTGGTCAGACTATCAATTTCATATTTAAAGGCTATGGACACCTTTGAGGGCATTTTTTTTATTACTGCATTCCAATTATTTTGGGCTAAAAAATCATGTTTTAATTGGTCTTTTCCCAGCCTTATAGCAGTCAGCTTCTGTGTATTTGCAGAGTAGCAGGCATTCTTTTTAGGCCTCTTTCACACTAGCGGCAGCACGAATCCGGCAGGTGAAGGGTGCCACCGGATCCGTGCTCCGCGCACACATAGGACGATTCCCCACAGCGCCCTCTGCTGGGTGCCGGGTGGAATCGCCCTATGTGTGCGCCGTCCTGCTCCTCCTGCGCTGTGGAGACCTGCCGGGAGCATGTAAGTATGTATGTGTATTTGTATGTGTATATGTCTGTGTATGTTTATGTGTATGTCTGTATATGTGTATTCAGTAAGTGTGTATGTCTGTATGTGTGCAGGTGACGGATCCGTCATGAACTCCATTGAAAGTCAATGGAGGACGGATCTGTTCACCATTGTGGCACACCAAACGGATCCATCCCCATTGACTTTCATTGGGGGTCATGACGGATCCGTCTTGCTGCGGATACCTGGACCAGAGAGCAAACCACAGCATGCTTTTAGAAGCATTCCGTTGTCTTCAGTTCAGTTTTGTCCCCATTGACAATGAATAGGTACAAAACTGAAGCGTTTTATTCCGGTATTGAGCCCCTATGACGGAACTCAATACCGGAATTATAAAACGCTAGTGTGAAAGTAGCCTTACACTGTCCCGTCAGGGAACTGCGCTGATGGCTCAGGTGAAGCCCTTTTCTCTGAACTCCTGACAGCCCATAAACACTCATTTAAACACTATTCTTATCAGTTTGATAATAATTGAGCTATAATGAGTGTTTATGAACTATCATGAATTCAGAGATAAGGTTTCACATGAGTGGTCAAACCAGTTCCATGATCAATGAAAACGGAAAACCTACTACTCTGAAGATAAACAGAAGCTGACAGCTACTGTATACTGGAAAATGGATCAAAATCTAATATATAAAGCTGAGTGTATGTGTGTGTGTGTGTGTGTGTGTGTGTGTCCGCTAAAGGAATCTGCACCGCTGCAGCTACAATCACAAAATTTGGCACACATGTACATCAGGTGTCCGGGAAGGTTTTAGAACAGTTTTCAACTCTCCAGGACGTACCGTTCCTGAGATATTCCCAAAAAATGCATTAGCCAATAGTAGCCTGGTCACATGACCCTTATCAGCCAATAGAAGCTCACAGGCACACATCAGGTTTCTATGACAACCTAGCCAGTTCACTGCTTTAGGTCTGCATTAAAGAGGCAGAGCACTGTGGATGACAATGGTAAATGGGTATTCCCGGTTACCATAACTATAACTTATGTTTTAGACTAACTCATCATCAATCATTACCTCATATAATGTAAATTTTACATATTTACTGTTCAGTAGTAATAAAAGATGTTTTTTTCCACTGCTACCCACCTTCCTCCTAAATCAGGCATCGACCTGTAATTCCGGCCACCATCAAAAGAAAGACTTAAAAGCACCACCCCCAGATCCCACTAAGTCACGCCCCTGACTCAGTCAGGCCACGCCCCTTCCATGCTGCATTTGACCGGGATTAAAAATATTGGTAAAAATCACCTTCTGTCAGCTGCAGGGGTCGGGGGGAGGGTGACTTTCTCCCTGCAGCTCATTGCTCAGACTGCACAGTGCTGCTGCTGAGAGTGCTGCTGCTGTGTCCATCCAGGCCCTGCGCATGACAGAGGACAGGGAGTCTGAAAGCCAGACCGTGCAGCCTAAAACACGACCTCTGGCCACCCTAGGGGCAGGCTGATGTTAGGGTGGCCAGATGTCCGGCTTTTGGCTGGACAGTCCAGTTTTCTGGCTACCTGTTCTCTGTCCAACGCAGTGCCTGGACAGACACAGGGATGTCCACTCTTTCAGTAGCTCACACTCAGACAGCTTCTCCTCCATGTCTTCACGGAGCCAGGGGGGGCGTGGCCTCATGTTTAGTGATGTGTCTTCATGGGAACTGGGGGCGCTGTTTCATGTTTGGGGGAATGGCCGGTGAGGTCTGGCTTTCTGGGGTGAAGACAGTGGCCACTCTAGCTGCTGTGGAGGTCACAGTTAAAGGGGCGGGCTTCTGTAGAGGTCACTGTTAAAGGGGTGGGCAGCTGTAGAGGTCACTGTTAAAGGGGCGGGCCGCTGTAGAGGTCACTGTTAAAGGGGCAGGCACTGTAGAGGGCACTCTCGATATCTTTTAACGACACACACACACAAACAGTAAAAGAAATAAATTAAATATACCCGGGCGAAGCCGGGTCCTTCAGCTAGTTGTTAATAAAGACCAAGTGTAAACATGATTTTTAACCCAAAATAAATACAATGGTAAAAAAATGCCCCCAAATATTTCCATAGCCTTTAAAGTTGAATGTGTTATCTATTGGTGCCATTTATGCCTTTCATCTATTATTATATCTATTTTGAGGCTTTGATTCAAAAACAATAGTTTAGGCACATGCTAACTTTTTCCACAAAATACCAGAAACAGCCCATGGAGACCATTTCTGGCAAAAAAGCAGACCCTATTTCCTAAAACCGATTAACCCCTTTGTAATTTGAAAACCATTTTTTAAATTAAAACATTACACTAAGGGCTTATGCGCACGAACGTATTTTCTTTCCGCGTCCGGACTATTTTTTTTGATGACCGTATGCGGAACTATTCATTTCAATGGGTCCGCAAAAAAAACGGAAGGTACTACGTGTGCATTCCGTTTCCGTATGTCCGTATTTCCATTCCGCAAAAAAATAGAACATGTCCTATTATTGTATTACGGACAAGGATAGGACTGTTCTATTAGGAGCTGGCAGTTCAGTTCCACAAAATACGGAATTCACACAGACGTCATCCGTATTTTTTGCGGAACACAAAATACATACGGTCGTGTGCATGAGCCCTAAAAGAAATCTTAGCAGCATGTATAGTAAGCACAGTAGATTCCTGAAAGACTGGAAAATAACGGAAAATGTAACATGAAGAATAGTGTGAACAGGTTTTATAGTTCTATGAAATCGTGTTTATGGATGTCCTCTCTTGTTGCATATTTTTTATACTAAATGTTTCTGGTATTTAAATGAAATATAATATTAGACAAAGGTAGTGAAAGTAAACAAAAATCATTTTTGAATTATTTCTGCATAAATTGAAAGATTGTTATTTCTGTAAGGGTACTGTCCAATGCCAGACTGGGACAGAAATTCAGCCCTGGCATTTGAAAGCATACAGGCTATCCCAAGATGAAGGCTTCATAGAAACGCACCTTAGGATTGGCACCATCCCGGAAAAAGGGATACATAGGAATATTTTCTTAGCTATTTGGGCATTTCTGTTATCTTTCTAGTACATGCCAATTGCTAGTTATATTCACATACTATTTATTTTACATAATATTCATGGCATGTTCACACAGTGTCATGATTGGGAACAAGTGTTTTTGTTCCTAGATAGATAGGAAATAACTAAATAGGAAATAGAGAGACACTGCTTGAGAAAAGTCCCATTGAGTGGACTGAAACGTCGCAATCAGGTGAATAAAACACCTTAAGTTTATTACTTTTGGAGTGCCACAGAATTTTTTCTTTTTAGATAGATAGATAGGTAGATGATACATAGAAAGATAGATAATAGATTTATAATAGATATATAGATAATTGATAGAGATTAGCCTCATAGCTAATACATATTGCTGAAGAAAACAGGAGACAACAATTTTATATATGTAATTTATTTATGGAGAATAGCGGAATATAGTATCTAGACTAGATAGACAGATTAGATAGATAATAGATGATAGGTAGATTGACTAGACAATAAATAGATAGACTAGATAGATAGATAGATAGATATGAAATAGATAGATATGAGATAGATAGATAGATAGATAGATAGATAGATAGTTGGATGCCTAGTATTAGCAATGAGATGTGCTTAGAATATAGCACTTTCACAGATGAGAATATCTATATTTGTTTCGGAAAAGCACAGTGAAAGAAGGAAGTGTGTCTGACACATGCTTGTTCCATGAGGTTAACCTTCTATAAATACGTGCTGTATGCCACTTGTGCAAGCGTATGTGTTGTAATTACCTCCCGCTGCATAAACCATTGATAATACAACTTGGTAGGGCCCTGGGCCTTGCAGTGCAGGGTGAGGGGGTAGTCCAGGGGAACACAGGCACACACTGGTTGCTCTGTGATTTGGATATCTAAAAATAAAAAAGCAGATGTGTTATTTCCAATAATAACTATGTCTGAAGTCAATCATTGCTGAAAATGTATATCTGTAAATGTAAAATATATATCAGACCTTATAACATTCCAGTGTTTTAGCTCTTCTAGACATGTCTTTATACTGAATACAGAATAGATTAAGGGGAGTACACACATCTCATAGGGCCCCATAGGAAAACTTAGTATGGGTCCCCCTGCCCCACCTAGTTTCCCAGTATGCGTGAGGCAAACACTCCCAGGCAATGCAGAATGCCCCAGATTTCTAAAGAATTTCTGATGGAAGAAATTTAAATAAAAAAACCCTTACCAACATTATCTAACTTCTATATCAGAAAAAGAGGTGCTACAGAAATACAGTGTGTATGCTGAATACAATATTTCGTTATGTATTCAGCATACACTGATAAATCTCCTGCTTCCCTTCACACACTATAACACTAGAGGGAGCTCGCTGCGTACAAATTTATACAGTTCTCATTGATATCAATGGAAGCTATAACAAATTTCTTTGTAACGAACTCCCCCTAGTCGTGGCTGCTAGAAAATACACTGAATCTTTGATAGGAATGAAGACACAAATCAGTATCAGGCACCACTGCAGTCCCAGAGTCTGCCTCTGGGTTATGTACACCAGTGATGATGGTATGCCAATAATGCAACAGATACGACTCATCTTGTTAAAGGGGCTGTGTCAACTAAGACATTCATGGCGTATTGCTAAGATGTACCACCAATTTCAGACAGTTGCAAGTCCCACTTCTGGGACCCACACCTAATTCTAGAACCCAAGGTGAATGAGAGCGCACCGCGCATGTGTGACGTGCTCTCCATTAACTTCTATGGGAGTCCAAAAATAACCGAGCAAGTGCACTCAGCCATTTTTGTAAGACCCATAGAAGTGAATGGAGTCCGCACAGCACATGCACGGTCACCTCTCCATTCACTTCTTATGGACTGCTGAAAACAGCCGAGCACTGGTTCAGCTATATTTGGAACTCCCACAGAATTGAATGGAGGGTGGCAGCACTTGCACAGTAGACTCTCATTCACTTTGGGGGACCCCATTCTGCTGTCTGTCATTCGTGGTATAGCCTAGCAATTTGTCACCAATCTATCTGATGAGACAACCCCTTTAAGACCTGTCCTATTAAGTAATATTCTTTTATAAACATTAAGAGGGTCATTTATTAAACTGAAAGTAGAACTGGTTTAGTTGCCCATAACAACCAGATTTCATTTTTGACAGCTCCTTTGGAAAATAAAAGGTGGAATCTGATTGGTTCCTATGGGCAACTAAGCCAGTTCTACTTTACACCAGTTTGATAAATGGCCCCACTAGTTTTTACTTTCTCCATTTTTGTAAACAAAATTCACATTTACATTCACTGAAAATTTAAAAAGCAGACAGAACCTCTCACCTTTCAGCATGGTTATACATCAGCAGTGTTTGTGGACATGAGCGAAACATCACAGATGAAACATTATGTAGCATTCCTCTATTGTATCAGAATGGTCTGCTGGGGAAAAAGAGGCATGTTACCAGAGAGCAGAACACTCACTTATAGGCTTACAGCATATTTACTGTAAAAACATTTATACAGCTTTATGTTTTCCCATTATATTATTTCTATCAGCACTTCCTGCACTAACACCCTTATTGATGATTTCTACTTTTCATATTTTCTTTTCCTCTCTGCTCCACTCTGAGTCCACCAAGACCAAACTGTAGCAATAAAATAAATGCCTTTTAACGGAAGTATGTTACTGAACTCCTTAGAATTTTATACTCCACCCAATTTTCAGATATTGCCTAAAACTGGACCTTCACTTTAACTGTACTATTTGAAGTTGATTGGTGCCTTATACATAATGAGCAATTCATGTTCTCTGCATATACGGTGTCTTGAAAAAGTATTCATACCCTTTCCACTTTTCCACATTTTTCACATTACATTACACCCACAAACTTAAAGGGGTTGTCTCACTTCAGTAAGCGGCATTTATCATGTAGAGAAAGTTAATACAAGGCACTTACTAATGTCTTTGCTGGCTGGATTCATTTTTCTATCACATTATACACTGCTCGTATCCATGGTTACAGACCATCCATTAGTGGTGGTCGGTCTGCAAATTGTAGAAAAAGAAAGTTATACTCACCTCATCAATCTCCTGTTGCTGCCGCCCTATGGTGCCTGGGTCCTCTGCACTCCATTTCCTGGTGGCATCCTTACACAGGAAGAAATGGTTCTGAATTACAGACTGAGGCGGGTCATCACTGCAGGCAGTAACTGCATAAGCAGTATTCCCAGCCTTTTCATGCTGTGTCAGGACAACAGCAAGAAGTGGAGCACAGCGGCGATGTAGGGATGGAGGATTAGCAATGTGAATATAAGCTATTTTGACATCTTTTTATTGGGCTGGAATATATTCCTTCTTAATTCATAGCTAAAATACTGTTTAAGGCTACTTTCACACTGGCGGCAGGCCTGATCCGGCAGGTGAAGGGTGCTGCCGGATCAGGCCTGCCGCAGTGACATGTGTGGAGCCGGAACCGCGCTCCGGCCCCACACATGTCACACAGTACATACATACACATAAACATAAACATACACACACATATACACAGACAAACACACATACATACTTACATGCTCCCGGCAGATCTTCGGAGCGTCGGAGGGACAGGACGGCTCGCACAGGTGACGATTCCCCACAGCGCCCTCTGCTGGGCGCCTGGTGGAATCTTCATCTGTGCGCGCCGTCCTGTCCCTCCGACACTCCGAAGACCTGCCGGGAGCATGTAAGTATGTATGTGTGTTTGTATGTCTATATGTGTGTGTATGTTTATGTTTATGTGTATGTCTGTGTCTGTATGTGTCTATGTGTAGCCGGACCCGTAATGAACTCCATTGAAAGTCAATGGAGGGCGGATCCGGTTACCATTATGGTCACACCAGACGGATCCACCCCCATTGACTTGCATTGGGGGTCAATCCGGATCCGTCTTGGTGCGGATGCCTGGACCGGAGATCAAACCGCAGCATGCTGCGGTTTGTTCTCCGGTCTGAAGACGGAACGGAATGCTTTCAGGAGCATTCCGTTGTCTTCAGTTCAGTTTTGTCCCCATTGACAATGAATGGGGACAAAACTGAAGCGTTTTATTCCGGTATTGAGTCCCTATGACGGAACTCAATACCGGAATTTTAAAACGCTAGTGTGAAAGTAGCCTAGGAGAGACAGGATTTTCACCTTCACTGAGGGATCAGGTTACAGCTGCATCCCATAGAAATCTATGGAGGTGGACGGAAGTAATGCAGAGAGAGAGAGAGACACACACAGGCTGCTGTGGTTCCTAGCAGTGGTGTACATAGAGTAGTAAGGTCCCCATAGCAAGGATCAAACCAGGCCCCCACACAGGACAGAAGGATTTCTGCCTAAAAACTTTTCAATGACCCTTGGGTCATTTTTCCACTGTCTTATTTGCTAAAGGTTGTTCCTTTAGAGGGTACAGTCCTGACCAAGTTTTCACCTCCAGTAGAAGAGGAGATAATCCAACTGGGCCCCCTCTTGCCCTGGGCCCTATAGCAGTCGCATGGTCTGCCGCTATGGTAGTTACACCCCTGGCTCCTCATATGTTTTCTTATCACACTCAGTGTTGGAATCACAGCTACACTGCTCAATACTCCTGTATAATGTCCTCCATGCTGCTTCTGCATATATAAAAGAGAGATGGGAGAAGGATCTCATCTTCTCCGTGTGTAGTGTATGGGAGACAGAGACACCGTAACAACTATTCTCTACCCCCCCCCTCCCGAAAGCTGAGCTCAGGAAAAGCTGACAATTAGAGATGGAGCCTGCAGAGGGTAAACTGGTAATAATGCAAGAAACAAGTCATATAATGGCCACAGATGGACTATTACTCGTGCAAGCATGACAGCTTCTTCTGAAAAGTCACCTGAAAAAACAGCTATGCTTTAATATACAAAATAGCAGTGATCAGAGAACAGTTCTTTTCCCTTTCTTTTATCTTTATCTTACCTCTTTCTTTCTTCTTACCTTTTTTTCTTTTACCTTCTCAACTTATACATGCTTAGTGTGCTTTGTTCTTTATGAGACCATTTGGAGTTCTTTATAGCTCTATTATTACACAGACGTCTTTCTGCAAAGTTGACTTAGAATTTAGTTGGATACTTTAACCTATTTCTTGTTTTGTTCTATGTAAAACACATTGGGGGTCATTTATCAAAACTGGTGTAAAGGAAAAGCGGCTTAGTTGCCCATAGCAACCAATCAGATTCCACCTTTCATTTTCCAAAGCTCCTTTGAAAAATGAAAGGTGGAATCTGATTGGTTGCTATGGGAAACTAAGCCAGTTTTCCTTTACACCAGTTTGATAAATCTCCCCCATTGTGTCTGGAATTCTCCTCTAAGGAGTAAGTCAAAATATGTTCCATACCTTCCTTCCATAAACCATGTAGAAATGCCATTGATATAACACTTTCATACATCACTGCACTATTAACATCCACTAACAGAATAATTGATGGTGTAAGGATTCAACCATGACAAATCCCGACTGCAACTGGGCCATGAGATCCAGTAAGGGTTGTAAACCTGACAGTAGAGCTAATCGTTTTCTCACAAGGAGGGCGATTATGGTGAAGAAGTATCACCGATTACCTCTTTTGGGATAAAGTTGTCTCATTTTAATATATTTTCACTTGATACTTGGCAAATACGCACTATTAGTTCTGTTTACAGAGGTAGTGAACATGTCACTCAGCATTAGGAATGAGCATTCAATGTCCAGTACTAGAGAGAACTACTGTATACCAATGACAAGAGCAAACCTCAGGTCAGCCTTGCAATAAATATTATACAAAGTCAAAAGAGTTAACACATATTGACTTTCACTGTTAGGTGGGTACAGTACAATGTGCTACATTCTCTGCTAGATTTCATGGAACTTCTTCTTTCCACTTGACATTCCTCTGCATTTGTGGAACTTAGAATGTGTTGTTATTAGGGAACTTTAAAAAAAGGATATGCTCTATTGCATCAGTGACAAGGGGAGATCTCTTAGTTCCACTGAGCAAATATGTATTGGGACTACTAGATACCTTTAGACTTTGTTGGAAATTAGTTTAGATTTTTAAGATTTTTTGAATTTTACAGGATGATTATGTTGTCTAACCCCATCTGATGACAAGCACTAGAAAGTCCGACAGCTGCTCACTCCTCAAATGACTAATTCATATTTATTGCCTTGGATTGCCTTACATAAAGGCACCATGATATTCAGTTATTATGATGGTGATCCTGCAGCATGGAACCTGTGCTCATGAAATCAACATGAAAGCCATGTCTGGCCGTGATTGAAAGCCAGGCCCCAACTGGAACATCTGGGATCAGAAAAACTTCTAATCCTGGCTATTTATCCCCTTATATGCCGCAGTCAATAGTGACCACAGCATCTAAGGAGCTTGACAGAGGGAGGGTGCTCTGTGTGTCACAGGGTGTTGATGGGCCCTGCTCAAAAAAGAAAAAATCAATGAACAAACCTTTTTTTCATAAATTTGTTTTACTATTATAAAATAGTAATATAATTCAGTTAATCTATTATTTATACCCCCATGGTAATAAAATCTTTAGAATAACCTCTAAGTATCCCAAATTGTGCTATTAGAAATCAAAGCCGTCACACAGTTACACTGGCACAAATTTAAAAAGTTATGGCTCTTGGAATACACCAATGAAAAGAAACAATATACTTGGTCCTTAAAGGGGTTGTTTCGTCTGAGACAATGGGGGCATATCGTTTGACGACCACTGTGCTCTTGGGAACACTAAGTGCAGCAAAGTTTTTTGTACCCTTCTCTAGATCTGTGCCTCCACACAATCCTGTCTCTGATCTCTACAGGCAGTTCTTTTCTCCTCGTGGATTGGTTTTTCTCTAAAATCCATTGGCAGCTGTGAGACTTTATATAGACTCATGTCCCGTCAACTGAATTTACCACAGGTGGACTCCAGTCAGGGTGCAGAAACATCTTAAAGGTGATCAAGAGAAATGGGAGGCACCCAAAGCCAAATTTCAAGTGTTATATGAAAAGTTCTGAATACTTATATCCATGCAATTTTAGTTTTAACTTTTTAATAAACTTGCAAACATTTCTAAAATTTGGTTTTCTTTTTTTTTTTTTTTTTTTTTTTTTTTATTAAGGTAATTAAGTGCAGATGAAAAAAAAAAGGGAAACCGTCTGAAGTATGTGCTCACTAATATGGTCAGTTTTCTCCTCACTGCAGCATGCTGTGATGTAGTGTGAGAATTTACACCTTGGAGCCATTTTTATATGACTATTCTGTTCTCCACCAGACGCACTGTCATCGTTGTTATACATATTGGTAAATATGAACTTATGATTATTGGCTGTTATGACAAAACGTTACTTAAACAGGACCTGTCTCCTCTCCTGACATGCCTAGTTTAATAGCTACATGCATTCCCCATGAAATCACAATTCTGGAACATCTATTCTTATGGCTCTATGTTGTGCCATTCCGTTATTATTTCTACTAGAAGTTATGAATGAATTGCTATTTGCCTTCAGTAAGGGTACAGATGGGTGGTAACCAGTTGTGTGTGTGTACCTGCACATACTGACTCTATCCAATCAGTGCTGCCATTTTCAGACTGTACAGGTACACACCCCCAACTGGTTACTACCCCTCTGTACCTTTACTGCAGACTGCTAGCAATTAATGCATAACTTCTAGTACAAATAATAAAGGACTGGCACAACATAGAGACATAAGCAGGGGCGTAGCTAAAGGCTCATGGGCCCTGGTGCAAGAGTTCAGCTTCCCTCAGTGCTTTGTGGCTAGGGGCAGGGAAGCACATAGCCTTCATGCTGCCTGAGGCAAAAATTAAAATGCCCTCCCATGCCAAATTCTTGACATAACCCCTTCCCTCCAGACAGAGGTGTAACTTGACCAGCATGTACTTTCTATAATACTGGTGTTTTCTTATGGGGCACAAGGGTCTTTGGGCCCCCTCAGGCTCCTGGGCCCAGTAGGGACTGCTACCTCTGCACCCCCTATAGCAACTCCCATGGACAGAAGAATAGATGCTACAGAATTGTTATTACATGGAAAATGCATGAAGCTATTAAAACAGACATGTCAGGAGAGGTGACAGGTCCTCTTTAAGAGATTTTCCAGGTTTTTTTTTTTTTTCCCTCAGCATGCAGTACCTGTGGAGAAATCTATACTCATTTGCTGCCTGATGATCTTTTCTGGCACCATTGCTTCCAGGCTCCTTTCACTGGACTTCTCGTCACTGTTTGTAAACTTCTGGATGGACTGAGTCACGTGTGCTGCTGCAGCCAATTACTGGCCTCAGTGGTGATGTGTCTCCAAGAGGCACATGACCCAGCAGTGATGTACCGCTTGGATACATGTCACCACTGAGGCCAGCCATTGGCCGAAGCGATGTATGTGACCCCATCCATACAGAGGTTAACAGACAGTGAACGGAAGTCCAGTGAAGAAAGTCCAGAAGCGAAAGCAAGAACAGAGTACTGGGGAGAAGGTGAGTATGGATTTCTCCACCGGTACTGCTAGCAAGGGACAAATTTAAAATAAACCCGGACAACCCCTTTAAACTATAACCCCCATTTTGTTCTTTTCTGCAAGGTAGCTATTAAGATATGGTGAGGTAGATACCATGCTATTACCTAATTTATAGTAGGATTCATCCCTGTTATGCTACCCTGTGTCCAGCTCAACACCTACATAAAATATAACTTCAGCTTGAGACTGACGTTCATGACAACAAAGGTTAATAAGCACTGGCTCTAAGAAACAAATCTGCTGACTGCTGAGTGATGAGAATTAACAAAAAGAGCCAGGAGATTAAATTACTTAAAACGGTTTGATGTTTTCCAGGTTCTCTAGATAACCTTGTGGAGTGGTGACAACATAGTTAATAAAGTTACTGACCTTATTCTTGTTGTGAAACAAAGGAGGGCATTTGTCGATGCAAGCTAGTCAGATGCTGAAACAATGGGCACGTGCTGTCAACTGAGAGTGCTAATGGCAGAAGGACTACCGTACATAGTAACGTAGTCAGTAAGGTTGAAAAAGTCCATCTAGTTAAATCCATTCCCTGCCACTGTTGATATAAATGAAGACAACAGAACCCTTTGAGTTTGAATTGTAATTGTAAGTAGAGAAAAGACTTCCTGACACTCAAATCTTATTCTAGCAGCAATTACTTATTTCAAGCAATATAGTACAGTTAACTTGTAATATCTATTTCAGAGCCACAGCAACATCTGGACTAGATCATCAAAGACGTTAAGAGGTGAATAGTGATTTTTTTATGCTTCTTTTTTTAACAGTTGAATGAACCCTTCAATATCTTTGGTTGACTGTCTCAGAAGGCTCTCTAGGTCGGCTATATCTTTATAATACACTGATGCACAAAACTGCATATGTATCAGAGAAACTATGGTCACCATCCAGAACCATAGTATGCAAACTCATTAACTGCTACCAATCTTTCTTAACCACTCTGGTTGGTAGGAAACTAAGGACCAAAGGTCCCGATAGACCTGGCTGTTAGGGACCAAGGTTATGTCTGCGGAGTAAAACTGGTGCAGTCTCGCTAAAAGCTGGCCTACCAGAAGGGGAGAAAGAGTAGTAGACTAGCAGAATTAGAACCAGAAGAGAGGGATAGTGCCAAAACAGTGGATAAGGGGTTAATCCAGAAACATGTCACAGTCAGAATGCCAGGAGAATCAGTAGATGCCAAATCAGCAAATGATCGTTTAGTCTAGAAAATAAACCAAAGTCAGGATACTAGGAGAATCAGTAGAAGTGAAATCAGAAGATGAGAGGTTAATTCAGAAACAAGTCACAGTTAGATTATCAGGAGTTCTGATGCACAAAGCGCAGGAGCCAGGACACGACAAAATCACAGGCAACTGGCAATCACTGAATGGCAGACTTAAATCCCCTGCCTAGGTCTGAGATTGGATGTTAGGAACCTGAATGGCTTTGGTTCCAGCATCACTAATAGGTCATCCAGCCACTCTGCAAGGCAACCCTCCCAACGCATCCATGCACAGTATGTTAGCTGGGTAAACACCTGACAATGCTATTCCAGATCTTGCCACTCTGATTTACATAAGGGTAAAGCAATTATTTGCAGTATGATGTGTAACTACAGAAACTACTGTCTCCCAAGCATACAATAATGTAAACGGTAGTCACACTTGAAGTTTCAGGCTTAGAGTGGAGTTAGGATTTCATTCCAGAATAATTGCTCTTACAAATCATGAAACAATCATGTAAAAGATTTGGAAAAAGTCCACTTGTCTTACAAAAAACCTTATCCTTTACTGTTAACTTATTTTTATGGGTTACTGTTTTACCCTGTTGCAGTGGCCACTTCACCTACATTGAATGGCTGAACCGTAACAGTATGTGACTACAACATGCCAAATGACTGAAGAATAAACCAGTAGTGAATATCTCATGTTATGATTATTGCCTATTATTGTCTCCCTGCACTCGAGTGCCATGTAACTTGCATATACCATGTGTACTGTGCCTTTAAACTCATGTGAGACACCAGCAAGGTAATGAGTTTAATAATATAAGGTAATATACAGTAGACCTTGTACCACTGATGAATGACAGCAAGGGTACTTTAACAAAGTAATGCATTAAGGTGGGTGAGACGCTCTGTGTACACTGGTCCTGAACATACCTGTTGCATGCATATTGTGATGGCATATCGCCATTCTGGGGGAATCATATTGCCTTGGAAAAGATGTGATGGACATTGCAGGTGAGATATACTGGGGACAGGGAGAAATGTGCTGATGAGATTGGACTGGACTGTGTTATAAATGTATTGCACTGTATGATATCCTGCACCGTATATGTGTATGTTGAAAACAGCAGGGGTTATGCCAGTTGTGGTCAACTGTGTTATTGGGTTTGAATAATATGCTGTTAGGGACACTGAACCTTTTTGATCATATAATCTAATTATGCAGGTTCTTGAGCTATATTGAAAGCACATACCCAAGACCTGATGAGTAACAGTGACCTGCAGACCTTGATTCAGCAGTATGCAGGCAGAAAGAAAGTCTGCAAGTCGGGAAAAGCTGCTTCTGGGGGCAGATCCAACCAATACTCCTGCATTTTAGTCAGCTAGCAAGTAGAGGTGTGAGGCATTAATCATTAGGGTGGCTTACCTCACTGCATAAATAGGGCCACAAACCAATTGAGCACCACAGTAGAGAGGGGGAGTCCGGAGCAAAGGTAACTGACTTGTATTTCCTAGCTCCCATAACCTTAAAGCAGCCAGAGACTTGTGGAGAAGCCAGGTTAGGACAATACAGTGCCTTGCGAAAGTATTCGGCTCTCTGGAACTTTTCAACCATTTGCCACATTTCAGGCTTCAAACAAAAAGATATAACATTTTAAATTTTTGGTGAAGAATCAACAAGTGTGTCACAATTGTGAAGTGGAATGAAATTTATTGGATCATTTAAACTTTTTTTGTAATAATAAAACTGAAAAGTTGGGCGTGCAAAATTATTCGGCCCATTTACTTTCAGTTCAGAAAACTCACTCCAGAAGTTCATTGAGGATCTCTGAATGATCCAATGTTGTCCTAAATGACTGATGAAGAGAAATAGAATCCACCTGTGTGTAATCAAGTCTCCGTATAAATGCACCTGCTCTGTGATAGTCTCAGGGTTCTGCATCATGAAGACCAAGGAACACACCAGGCAGGTCCATGATACTGTTGTGGAGAAGTTTAAAGCCGGAGTTGGAGATACCAAAAGATTTCCCAAGCTTTAAACATCCCAAGAAGTATTGTGCAAGCGATCATATTGAAATGGAAGGAGTATCAGACCACTGCAAATCTACCAAGACCCGGCCGTCCCTCTAAACTTTCATCTCTAACAAGGAGAAGACTGATCAGAGATGCAGCCAAGAGGCCCTTGATCACTCTGGATGAACTGCAGAGATCTACAGCTGAGGTGGGAGAGTCTGTCCACAGGACAACAATCAGTTGAACACTTCACAAATCTGGCCTTTATGGAATAGTGGCAAGAAGAAAGCCATTTCTCAAAGATATCCATAAAATGTCTCGTTTACAGTTTGCCACAAGCCACCTGGGAGACACACCAGACATAGGGAAGAAGGTGCTCTGGTCAGATGAAACCAAAATCCAACTTTTTGGAAACAATGCAAAACGATATGTTTGGCATAAAAGCAACACAGCTCATCACCCTGAACACACCATCCCACTGTCAGACATGGTGGTGGCAGCATCATGGTTTGGGCCTGCTTTTCATCAGCAGGGACAGGGAAGATGGTTAAAATTGATGGGAAGATGAATGGAGCCAAATACAGGACCATTCTGGATGAAAACCTGTTGGAGTCTGCAAAAAACCTGAGACTAGGACGGAGATTTATCTTCCAACAAGACAATGATCCCTAACATAAAGCAAAATCTACAATGGAATGGTTCAAAAATAAACGTATCCAGGTCTTAGAATGGCCAAGTCAAAGTCCAGACCTGAATCCAATTGAGAATATGTGGAAAGAGCTGAAAACTGCTGTTCACAAACGCTCTCCATCCAACCTCAAAGAGCTCGAGCTGTTTTGCAAGGAAGAATGGGCAGCAATTTCAGTCTCTAGATGTGCAAAACTGATAGAGACATACTCCAAGTGACTTGCAGCTGTAATCGCAGCAAAAGGTGGGCAACAAAGTATTAATGCAAGGGGGCCGAATAATTTTGCACACCCCACTTTTCAGTTTTATTATTACAAAAAAAGGTTAAATGATCCAATAAATTTCATTCCACTTCACAATTGTGACCCACTTGTTGTTGATTCTTCACCAAAAATGTAAAATGTTATATCTTTTTGTTTGAAGCCTGAAATGTGGCAAAAGGTTGAAAAGTTCCAGGGGGCCAAATACTTTCGCAAGGCACTGTATATACTAGCCAAACTTCCACAGTGTAAACTGTTATATTGTGTGTGTCATGAGGAGAGAGACAGGAGAGCTGGTGGCTACTTATAAAGAAAATTGTTTTTTTTTTATATTGAAACTGCATGTGCAAATAGTATTGCTTTACACATACAGGTGCTGTCATATATTTTGTATTTAGGTAATCTTCTCTAGTTGTATAACAGTCCCCTTACCTCTCCCTACCTGACATTTGGCTGTCTAGCCACGTCTGTCCCTGTTACATGGACAGTTCTGCAGACCTTATTTCATTTGGAATTGCCTATATGTGTGCAGATCAATGATATAAGACATTGATTGTCACTTATTTTACTTTTAAGTTTGCCTGGCAAGTATTGGAAGGGATTTGAACGAACAATTAGTCTTGATTCCTTCAGACTCTTCTCCCAAAGAATTATATTTTGTCGGCAGCACATCCCCATATTTTTTTACGTTTTACTATTTTTGCACAATAAACCCATCTTTTTTATGAAAATGAAATTGTTTTTGCATTTTAAAGACCCATAACTGTGTGAGGGGTGGATTTTTGCAAGATGAATTGTAGTTTTCATTAGTATCATTTTGGGGTATATATTATTTTTTGATCACTTTTTATTCCGTTTTTTTTTAGTGGCAGATAAGAAAAAACAGAAAATCTAGCAGTTTTTTTTTACGCTGTTGTGGCATAAATTACATGATAATTGTATAGTTTGGGTCTGACAGATATGGCAATACTAGATATTTGGAGCAGTTTTATTTTTTTTCCTCTGTCTTCTGTTTACATAACAGAGGAGACTATCACTACTTTCACACTAGCGTTTTAAAATTCCGGTATTGAGTTCCGTCATAGGGGCTCAATACCGGAATAAAACGCTTCAGTTTTGTCCCCATTCATTGTCAATGGGGACAAAACTGAACTGAAGACAACGGAATGCTCCTGAAAGCATTCCGTTCCGTCTTCAGACCGGAGAACAAACCGCAGCATGCTGCGGTTTGCTCTCCGGTCCAGGCATCCGCACCAAGACGGATCCGGAATGACCCCCAATGCAAGTCAATGGGGGTGGATCCGTCTGGTGTGACCATAATGGTAACCGGATCCGCCCTCCATTGACTTTCAATGGAGTCCATTACGGATCCGGCTACACATAGACACATACAGACACAGACACACACATAAACATAAACATACACACACATATAGACATACAAACACACATACATACTTACATGCTCCCCGGCAGGTCTTCAGAGCGTCAGGGACAGGAGGGCTCACACAGGTCACGATTCCCCACAGCGCCCTCTGCTGGGCGCCTGGTGGAATCGTCATGATTCCACCAGGCGCCCAGCAGAGGGCGCTGTGCGGAATCGTGACCTGTGTGAGCCCTCCTGTCCCTGACGCTCCGAAGACCTGCCGGGGAGCATGTAAGTATGTATGTGTGTTTGTATGTCTATATGTGTGTGTATGTTTATGTTTATGTGTATGTATGTACTGTGTGACATGTGTGGGGCCGGAGCGCGGTTCCGGCTCCACACATGTCACTGCGGCAGGCCTGATCCGGCAGCACCCTTCACCTGCCGGATCAGGCCTGCCGCCAGTGTGAAAGTAGCCTAACTCAACACTGACTGTGTTATGTAAACAGAAGACAGAGGAGCGTTGCTAAGGCTCAAAATGGGCCACTTTACAGCTATTTTTCTAATAGAAATGTACAATTTCAGTAATTAAAGCATATTACAAAAAGGGTCAGTATCACTGCCCCTACACATTACACAAAGAAAAAAAAAGGATGACAGTTACACTTTAAATGAATTTTTCCACCATAATATATTTTTGGTTTACCAATGAGCTGTGTCAGAAATGTAGTGGTCTGGATGGCACCCCAAGGTTCCGGGGACAGGGGATCTTGTGATGGAATAATAAAAGTTTTTGATAGGAGAACTTACACAAAGAGAAGATTTCCTTCAGATTACAATGAGCAGAATACCATATGATTGGCAGTCATCTCAGTCTTTGCTATAGTGGGCTGACAGCAGTGACTGGTACAGGAACAGATAGCTAAATACAATAAGAAAGCTAAATATGTGTTAGCAGAACACAATTAAGTTGTCACAACTCAACCGTCTTGTGCAAGTTCCATCCTGTGGTATTTCTTACCACTGTCTAAAGGTGCTTTACCTCTTGTGTGATGCTATTATGGAAAAATAAGCCGCCTGAAGCATTGCTAGCTGGAAATTGCACGGTCCTTTTGAGTTCCCGTAATTGCATTGTGGGGGAGGGTGTGACTGTTGAGATGCCTTCATTACATACCTATGCATAACATCTACTGATGCAACTGTGTTTAAGGTTAAATGTTAAATATTTGGGAGGCACCAAACAACTTATGGAACCCTATTGTGACAGCTTTCATTTGGCGTACCTGGCTCAGCATTCAGTGCGGTGTACATTAGGTGAGCCCCTGTCTCTGTTTACCGTATGTAGCATCCCCTGTCAGAAAAGAAACTTGCGGCAAGAGAAGTAGACCATAAAGAATCAAAACTCACTCTGGTGACATCCTCTGCAGGTATTGGTTTGTTGTCATGACCTGCTATGCATTCATGTAACCTATGCAACCAATGATTGATCTCAGCAGTCACATGCCATATGCTGGCGTCACAGCTGAGCAGGGGAGGTCTGGGAGCTTAAAGTGTCCCTGGAAAAATTCTAAAACTGGCCCCATTTTGTAGTCTGGTCCAAATTGATGGAAGGCAGGGCCAGCAATACTATATTGTGGCACATTATACCACCCCAACAGAGACAAATACCACAGTCCATCAACAAATACTGTCCATCATAACATACTGCCCCGCGGCTTTTCCTAGGCCAGTGACGTCACGCTCATAACTCACGTAGACTAGGAGCGGCTCAGCCCCATTCAAGTGATCGGGGCTGAGCACCGATACCAAGCACAGCTGCTGTACAATGTACAGCGATGTGCTTGGTGAGCTGTGAGAAGGTCACAGGAGCTCCGGTACCTTCTCAAACAGCTGATCGGTGGGGTCCCGGGTGTCAGACCCCCACCAATCAGATACTGATGACCTATCCTGAGGGTAGGTCATCAGTAGTTAAATCCTGGAAAACCCCTTTAATCCTTTTCTCAACTGTACTTTTGTCAGTAAGGTTATGTTCACATCACCAATAACCTGGTAGACTGTTCCAGAGGAAACATTTTTTGTCTGGCCGAAACCTGGCCAGATCCCTGCTGGATCCTATTATAGTTTATGGGGTCCAGAAGTGAATGGCATCTGGTGATATAGTTTATGGGGTCCAGCAATGCCGCATCTGGTGAACTTCAGCAGGCTGTTCCCTGCCGGAATAGCCTTATTCAGCAATTCTGATCTAATAAGAACTAGGAAAGTTATCAATAATTCTTCCAACAAAGATGTCTCCAGCAACTACTTCACCACTGCAACACTAGAGATTTTCCCATGAACCCCTTAAGACGTCAAGTGAAGAGAGATTTATTACTTCACTACCCAGGACCATTGCTGATGTTGCTATTAACCCTTTCATTACCTCAGACAACCAAAGATCTTCCAAATAACCCTTCACAGGGATATTACTTCTAAACACCTGAGAAGTCTAAACTCTAGGAATAAAACTTAGAGGGAGACACTGCATTTCAAGACTAGCATTTCCTATACTGGTCTTGATCTCCCATGCTCGGGAGAGAGACAGTGCCTCTTCTTAAATGAAGTGCATCTCTGGCCCTCTGTGTGCCAGAAGCTGAAATGTACGCCAGCAAGGGCTGTTGTAGACTTGAGCTATAATTTAGTAGTTTTACTTTTTTAAAAGTGCAGTATTTTTGTAGAACATGGTCCCGAAAAAAAATTGTATAGCACAATAATTTTGCTTCACTAATATACGTAATCTTATAATCCTGCCCTAACCCTAAGCCTCTGCCTTACTTGTCTTATGTAAAGTCTGCCCCGTTATGGAAACCTGTATACTGCTGGGTGTGGGTATATGTCATAGTGCCAGTTACAAACTTAGCAGAAATCTTCACTCATTTCCGGAGGTGACAGGCACAATCCGTTCATTCTGAAATACTGAAAAGCTATATTATCACACCAGGACTAAGCTGTATCATGGTTTTTATCAGATCAGAGGAAACAGAAGGGAATTTATGACCTCAAAGCAGTACGTAGGTGTTAGGGGAAATCCCTTCTATCATTTTTGTGAATGGCAGGGCTTCCCTGCTGAATACAAATCAGCTTCTCTACAACAGAAAAATACTATTGTGTTATGGTAAAAAGTATAAAGTGACATTATGATGTAATTGTAACCATATGTTTCTATGGGACAAACATATGTCAAGATAGGACAAACATTTATCTTCAGGACAGGCTGTCACTGTCTCATCTGCGAGGGTCCAACACCCTCAGCTGCTCAAAAGTAGCTCCGGCACAGAAATGCAACCCAGGAACATCATTGTTCTGTCCGTTGTGTAGCAGATAGAGCTGGTTCCTGCAATGTGCGCCCATTCACTTTGGTGGAAGCAGCAGTAATCAACCACATCCACTGCATAACGAACAAAGCTACGTACTGTAACTGCTGGAGCTACTGCAGAAGAGCTGACCGACCACCACTGAACAGATAGTGGTGTCCTATCCTGACTTGGTAACGGTTGTACTACCACTGTAAGGTCCCATGCACATAAAATAAAATCACCAGTGTGTTAATTTCTCCCCAATGGCCGATGTTGGGGGAAAGAAGGGTGAAGCATGTTGGATTTCAACATGACTGATGTTTGTTCTCACAGGAGATAAGCTAATGCCACCATACAAGCTCAATCATGAGTTGGTGGGAGGGTCAGGAGAAGGAACCTATAGGTATTGAAGGTATATGGGCACCTTATGTTCACACAGTAGATTAGCTACTGATTGTTTGTAGACTTTCAGTAGGAAAGTTGCACTGAAAATCCACAAATAGGTTTACTACAAACAATGTGAATAGGGTTAAGCAAAACCCCATTTGAGGGCATGCTGGGTGTTTAAATGGTTGTGTTTTTTCCAGATTTGTTGTAGATTTGATCCATTGATATACAAAGGGAGACATCGTCTACAGTATTAAAATGTACTGCTGCAAAACCTGTTTGTAACTGACCGTATTTTTCACCTGGGGGTGATGAAATATGGCTGGGGCTGATGAAATATGGCTGGGGGCTGATATGAGGCATGGGGGTTTCATCTGAGTGCCGAATGGGGTGTCTTCTTTATATTAGGCTCCGATCTGAGGTCTGATTGGGGGTCATTCATATTGGAGTCTGATCTGAGGTCTTATTGGGATCTTATTAACATTGGGGGTCTGATTGCTTGTCTGATCTGAGGTCTAATGTAAAATATTTTTTCCTTATTGTCCTCCTCTAAAACCTAGGTGTCTCTTATGGGCCGGTGCGTCTTATAGGGAAAAAAATACAGTAGGTTGATTTTACCGTGGATTTCTGGCTACCAAATAGCAGATAAAATCCATAGAGCACCCAAGGGGTTGTGTCACTTCATGAAATGGCATTTATAATGTAGAGAAAGTTAATACAAGGCACTTACTAATGTATTGTGATTGTCCATATTGTCTCCTTTGCTAGTTTGATTAATTTTACATCACATTATACATTGCTCATAACCAGGGGTTACGACCACCCTGCAATCCAGCATCGGTGGACATACTTGCAGACTATAGGAAAAAGCTCCAGCCTCTGTGGTGACTGGGACCGTGGGAGAATGTATGCACGACAGCCCCCATTCCAGCCACTTCGTATCTGTGCTGCAGTGGAGCACTACATGATAATGCACTTTGTTGAAGTGCCACAACCCCTTTAAGCACACCCAAGATATTGTCAGAATTGCAGTATTTTATCCAGTGCAGCCCCTGGGTATTTTCGGTTTTTGGGACAAGACACCGTTCAGCCATTTTTAGTACACATTAATTTAACACCTATAACTTTTTTATTTGCTTGGCTATTGTCGTGCTTTTTGGGCATTTTTCATGACCAGCAAAGGTTTCTTACTTTTAATCCTTTAAGAAACATAATTATGACTTTACTTTTATAATATTTAGGTTTATAGTTCGAAAAAATAATTTAAAAAATCTTTCTTTACGTTCTAGTTAGTTTCTTTGGTAATCACATAGTGTTACCATAGAATAGACTTAGCAGTTTTAGTGTCAGTAATCATACTGTGTTATTTCTATATACTACATGTTTATTATAGGGTAATTCAGTCAGAGCAAACATTGCAAAAGTGATTGCTTGGAGCAGTCTAGTAGGGAGACATATGTGTATATTTTATACAATTTATTTACTTTTATTTTTATGGTCTGTCTGTCCTTCAAAGGTCAAAAAAGACCATTGGAGGGTTTAACAGCTTTAAAGCCGCACAGTACAGTCTATTTACGATGTTTTAAGAACCTGGTCAAACAGTTTTAGCAGGTCACAGTGAATATTTGGTCAGTATTTTTTATCAGTATTTTTAAGTCAAAACCAGGAGTGGATGATAAAAGGAGAGAAAGTGTAAAGGACAGATAGGATCGCGGGTGATGTTAGTGAGATTCGTCCCCGTCCCTGCCTGCCATTGGTTGCTCCCCCCTGACACCGGATGTTTTTATCCATGCATGGGGAGAAGCAGCAGTGGCGACAAGGAGCGGCGCAGGGAGCGGGGACCCAGGTAAGTATATTCAGTGTGAGGGGCCCGGAATATTGGGGGGCTTTTTATAAGATTGGATAACCCCTTTAAGGTTGAGATCATGTCTCTCACAATAACAGAGGTCTAGTCTAAAAGTATGCGTTCCTCAATATCCTAACAACAGAAAAGCCTAATTGAACGCTAAAATGGAGCAGCCTGGATGTTGAGGCCCTCTACAGTTCGATCCCCCACGTTCTCGGATGTAGAACGCCTGGGGAGCCCCTGTGCTCTCACGTTTGCAAACCTCTACCTGGGCTGGTGGGAGAGAGAGGTGGTTTTTAGCGACACCTTGGAACATTTTACATCATCGATCCCCTTGTGGATTCGTTATATCGATGATGTTTTGCTCCTATGGAAAGGCAGCAAAACACAATTTCATGAATTTGTGTCTACCCTCAACACAAACAGTCTAGGCCTGCACTTTACATCTGAGATCCAGGATAAACAGATTGCGTTTTTGGACCTGCTGGTCACCATTAATGACTCGGGCCGAATTTCCACTAATGTATTCAGAAAACCCATGGCCACGAATAATCTATTAGCCTGGGATAGTGGTCATCCAGTTGTCCTCAAAAGGGGCATCCCTAAGGGCCAACATTTGAGAGTCCGGAGGAATTGTTCTGAGTTGGCCAGTTTCAGATCAGCAGCACAGGATTACACATCGAGGTATCCACAACATGTTCTCAAGGAGGCATACCAACACTCTTTGAGTACCAATAGAGAGCAACTATTATGTCCCAAGTTGAGGGACACAGAGACGCACACAGTCAGAATCATTGGAACATTTGACAGAACATTCTAAGGTTTGTCGCATACTAACTGAACACTGGGACATCCTTTTGTCAGACCCTGATATTGCAAAGAACATCTCCAGTTCTCCAGCCATTACATACTGGCGCAGCCAAAATATACATGATCGACTGGTCCATAGCCTTTACCAGAGGCCGACCACTCAACTGTGGTTGAGAAATTCCACAATTGGCACCTTTCCTTGCGGATCATGCAAGTTTTGCAGGTTTATCACCAGAGGGAAGCTGTTCTATGGAAACGCAAAAAATTCCTTTTTTATTCGATCTTTTATTAACTGCAAGACAACTGGGGTCGTGTACCTCCTTACGTGCGTATGTAACATTAAATACGTAGGAAAAACAAAACGAGAATTTAGGAGGAGAATAGGAGAACATGATGCGCCTTAGTGGGTGGGGCTTCCCCCTGTTAAAGCCGGCACACGCGCGGCCGCTCACGGCCTTCAAAGCGCCGGTACCTATGCGAATGGCATGCTCCCACACTAGGCAGCGCTAATGTACCCTGTTCTACACCTCTGTTCAGTCTGTCTCCTGATGAAGTGTGATACGATACACAGAAACGCGTTGAGCCGCGATCTAGGAGGGCAAGGACTGCGATGCTGATGAGACCTATAGCGAATCACTCCATCTGCTAATCTTTATATTATACAGGCTAGGGACTAGCATAGACGCTGGGAGCAAACCATACTTATCGCATTACTTGCTCCCTGGCCTCTCTGCTGTTTAGTGAGGCTACATATAGCAGTGGTCATCCTATATATTGCACTCTGTTGGCCCACTACACGTGCAATTCACTGTGAGCCTCACCTGTTACATAATTGGATCATATATCGCTCAGTAAAAGGAGTGCAAACTGACACTCTTCTTTTTGTTGGATCCAATATTATGTATCTTTATGGGAAGGTTTAATTAGGGTATTCCCCATTTTCTTTGTACCCTTGATGTATCTTATTAAAATTGCTCCATTTTAGCTTCCATTAGGCTTTTCTGTTGTTGAGATCATGTCTCTCCATCTATTTGGTCACTTTTTGCCAAATTTTAACTCTAAAAGGTTGGATTGAAACTTATTTTTAAACAAATCCAATGGGACCGTGCTTTGGTTCAAAAGGAAACTTTGTATTCATCCTAAATGCCTGCCACAGTAATCTTACATTCAATGTTTGTGTCTGGTGGAAGCTTGGGCCACTCATAGGAAAGATCTAAGTCCATGGTCGTGGGTGACCAGTCTGTTTTTAAAGCTGGGGGGGAACGGATTCCCCTGTCTTGTAGGTGAGAACTAACCCTAACTCACCTAGTACAGCCTTTTAACTACCTGGTTCAAAATACAAAAACATGCTACCCAAGGGGTATTAGCCAATTTAAGTCCTTTTTGATCGTACAAATATTTTATTTGCTTAGTCAGGGAAAGTAAATCACAGGTGACCACCAGTCGCCTTCTGTAGTTACATCTACAGATTGAAGACTCCTTCAAAGAACTCCACACATTATACCACCACCGCAGAGCCAAATACCACAGTCCATCACAAAATACTGCCAGGAGCACAAAATACATCCCCAAAAACTTCCGCTGGGTGGCTGTGAGGAGGGCCCAGACGGCCCTCCGGGAAATTTCCCTGTAAGGTCTATGGCCAATCCGCCCTTGCCTCCACATATCTCAGCTTATTGGAATTGTGTCTGTGACACAGAGAGAACATAGATACTGAGGTTAACTGTAGTCACCTCTGGATATTTAGGTTTTAAATGCACATTTCTTTGCTACATATCCTTATTAATTTTATCCTTCTGCCACTAAGACCCATTGTGCCACACAGATCCACACACACTGGCATGAGATTATAAAAAACAACCAGAGCAGCAATAAAAGCTTGCACTCAGCTTCCTGACACCTTAGTCTACTTCTACGTCCATTCGCTTTCATCAGTTCCTTCCTGGTCTCAGCGGTGGAGTCAGTGACTGACATCTGTACACCAGTGTATCTGGTTACTGATTTTAATGGCTTCAGCCCTTGCTTTTATGGTCTCGTTAACCCTTGATGAGACCTGTTTCCTGACTTCTTGCTGAGTGTCAGAAGAAAGTCCACAAGAAGAAATCACTATACTCACTCGGAGAAGGCTCCAGCAGGCAGCTCATGGTGACACCTCCAGCAAGTGAATGACTTCCTTGTCTGTCTGCATCGGGTGTTGTGTGGAAAAATGAACATCACAAGCAGCCAATGACAACGGAGGCGAAAGTGAAACTAGAGGAAGAACTGGAGCATGTGACCCTGCGTGAAGTCCCTGCTGTGAACTGTAGCACAGTCCTGTTACCTGATGACACTAGCATCTGGAACACCACCCATGGAAATACCTGCTATACAATACACTGTACTTATACCGTACATTGTGCTGGATTGCTTCACATGCTGCTATACTTGCTTACCTCATGCTACTGATAGCAGCTTAAAGAGGACCTGTCACCTCACCTGATGTGTGTCTTAGTGACTACTTTCATTCACCATGCAATAACAATTCTGGAGTATCTTTTCATACCTTTTTGCATCGCTATGTTAAGTCATTCCTCTATTATTCCTACTAGAATTCAGTGAATGAATTGCCTGCAGTCTGCAGTAAAGATCCAGATGGATGTTAGCAATTGGGGGCCTGTTCCTGCACAGTCTTACACTGGCAGCACTGATGGGATAGTGTACAGATCTGAAGTGTGCAATCTCCTCCACAGTATGGGAAGGAGCGATCCCTAATACCATCACTCATCCCCATACAGAACCATTATATGCTGGCAGCAGAGTGTGATTAGATGGCATGATCTGTCACTGCCACACAATTATTTTAGTGACTGCATAGAAGATGTGATTACCCGATAATCTCACGTTTGCTCGTACATCGGGTAATTGGCAGTACCTTTACTCTGGCAGATCAACCCTAGTGATCATCCATACAAACGCTTGTTAGCGATGATCTGGCCGACCCTCAACCAGTGTAATACAGACCTTAGGGACAACTCTGTGAATGGCCTTGCCAGAGCCCTTACATGAAACCCAATCAATTATCTCTGGAGATACCTGAAAATGACTGACCACTGACAGTCCCCATCCAACCTGAGAGAAGATCTACAGCAGGGATCAGCAACCTTCAGCACTCCAGCTGCTGGGAAACTACAACGCCCAGCATGCAACATGCTCGGCTGTTCTTGTAACTCCCTTAAAAGTAAATGGAGCATGCTGGGAATTGTAGTTTCAGAACAGCTGGAGTGCGGGAGGTCGCTGATCCCTGATCTACAGAGAAAAATGGCAGAAAATACCCAAATCCAGGTGTGTAAACCTTGTGGCATCATTCCCATGAAGACTGGAGGCTGTAATCATTGCTAAAGGTGCTTCAACTAAGTCCTGAGTAAAGGGTCTGAATACTTATGTCAATAGAAGATTTTAGTTTTTCCTTTTCAATAAATTAGCAATTTCACTTTGTCATGTAAAATGTGAAAAAAATGAAAGGGTCTGAAGACTTTCTGAATGCACTGTATAAATACGCATCCAAGTGTACATATATACCATATATACTCAATACTGACACACAGTATATATACTGTACCATATCTGGGTGTGTTATCTTTAACCCCTTAAGGACGAAGCTACTTTTACACTTAAAGGGGTATTCCCATCTCACAAATGTAGTTTGTATAGTTAGATATAGCCATACCAATATTATTACTAATAGAATGTATTTATATAAAATGTACCGTTTAGAAGATTTTCCTATTTGTATATCCATTGTCACACACACATCAGTCAGGCCGTTGCCCCTAGTTACGGCCACCGTGGCCATGTAGTAGTGGTGGCCGGTTTATTCTTGTTTAAACCCGCTCTGAGGTAACTGCTGTATTGTGAACGCACATTGCATGTGGAGACACATCTTTGGGTACTTTCACATCTGCGTTTTGGACACTACCAGTCAAAAACGCAATGGTCAGGATACGTCCAAAACGCAGACTTTATAAATAGATCCTGCTCCATAGAGATGAATTGATCTTGGAACAGGATCCGTTTCTCTGCATTTTGGAAACGCAGACAAAAATGCTACAACCCTAAGATGTGTGTCCGCATGCTCTTGCAATGTGCGTTTACAATACAGCAGTTACCTCACATCGGGTTTGAACAAGAACAAGCCGGCCACCACTACAACATGGCCGCAGTGGCCGTAACCAGGGGCAACGGCCTGACTGATGTGTGTAGGACAATGCCTATACAAATAGGAAAATCTTCTAAACGGTACATTTTATATAAAAACATTCTATTAGTAATAATATTGGTATGGCTATATCTAACTATACAAACTATATTTGTGAGATGGGAATACCCCTTTAATGCCGAAGCCACATTTTTTAAATCTGCCATGTGTCACTTTATTAATTCATAACTTTGGGATTCTTTCACCGATTCGACTGATTCCATGATTGTTTTTTCGTGACATATTCTACTTTATTTTAGTAATAGCTTTGGGTTGATATTTGCAGTGTTTCCTTGTTGGAAATTCCACAATTTCATGAAAAATTGGAAAAAAATAGCATTTTTCTAAGTTTGAAATTCTCTGCTTCTAAGGAAGATAGTGATACCACATAAATTAGATATATATTCATATTAGCAATATGTCTTCTTTATGTAGAGAAAAAAAATTCTGTATTTTTATGTTTTCAAGGCATTACAGGGCTTCAAAGCAATTTTCTAAATTTTGACCAAAATTTCAAAATCTGTTTTTTTGAGGGACCAGCCCAGTTTTGACATGGATTTATGGGGCCTGCATGTTATAAAACCCCATAAATCACTCCATTTTAAAAACTTCACCCCCCGAAAGTACTCAGAACAAGATTTTTTAAGTTTATTAACCCTATAGTTGGTTCACAGGAATAACCCATAAATAGCCTGTAAAAATAAATAATCTGATTTTTTACACTTTTCACAAGGGATATAAGAAGAAAAAGTCCTACAATATTTGTTAAGCAATTTCTCCTGAGTACGGGAATACCCCATATGTGGATGTAAAACGCTGTATAGACGCACAGTAGGGCTTGGCAAGGAAAGAGCGCCGTTTGGATTTCGGAGACAACGGTCCCTAACGCTAGCCCTATCTAACTATCTAACTAATACTAATTGCCCCCCCTAACACCCTAAGCCTAACTAAGATACTAAACTAATCCCTTCAACCATTTTTTTTTTAACAACTTTTTTTTAATATATATATATATATTTTTTTTTTTTTATAAAAAAAACGGGGGATGGGACGGGAAAACTGGGGTACTGGTGAACTAGGCAGACACAGCTCAGTTCTTCTTCTCACTACTGAGCTGTGCTGCTATTGCTGGATCCGGCTGGGGTGCTGCTGGATCCTGGGGTGCTCACGGAGGTATGGGGGAGAGATGGGGTGTCTTGATGGGGGGGAGGGGGGTTACTTATGTGGGGATCCCTGACAAAGCAGACACAGCTCAGCTTTTCACCACTGAGCTGTGCTGCTACTGGATCCTGGGGGGGGGGATATGGACTATATGAAGGGGGTGCTCTTGAGGGATGAGAGGGGGGATCTGGACACTGGGGGGGTCTGGGATAACTCTGATTTTTACACAGTAATGCTCCGATCTCTCTCAGGAACACTCTGAGGAGATCGGAGCTGTTTCTGTGTACTATAACCGGCGTTATAGTACACAGAAGCTGTGATTGGTCTGACAGACCAATCACAGCGATCGCTGATGTGGGGACCACCGATTGGTCCCATTGTCAGCTTCCTGTGACACTCGGCTGTCTATGACAGCCGGCGTCACAGGTATGTCACAGTCACACCGTTACAGTCTATGACGGCTTATCCCGTCATGGGGCGGCAAGCTGCCCCCGCCCATGACGGGATAAGCCGTCATCGGGCGGGAAGGGGTTAATATAGCCAAGACGGATTCATCATAAACTGCATTGGAAGTCAATGGGGGACGGATCTGTTTTCTGTTGTGTAAGAGAAAACGGATCCGTCCCCTTTGACTTACATTGTGAGTCATGACAGATCCGTCTTGCTCCGTAACATATTACGGACAGAAAAACTCTGCAGCGTTATTCTGTCCACGAAGGGATACGCAACCAAATGGAAGCGTTTTCATCCACTATTGAGATCCTATGACAGATCTCAATAGTGGAAAGGGAAAGTGCAAGTGTGAAAGTAGCCTTACATGTATATCTTGTACAGGGGCGGACTGGGAACCTGAAGTGGCCCTGGAGAAAGTATGAAAAGTGGCCCCGTTTTGTAGTGTGGTCCAAATTGATAGAAGGCAGGGCCAGCAATACCATATTGTGACACATTATACCGCCCCAACAGAGACAAATACCACAGTCCATCACAAAATACTGACAGCAGCACAAAATACAGCCCTAAAAACTTCCACTGGCCAGCTGTTAGGAGGGCTCAGGCAGCCACCTGGGCATCGGCCCACCGGGAAGTTTCCCTGTAAGGTCTATGGCCTATCCGCCCCTGATCTTGTACCTTATATCTTGTGGGAGATTGTACCCCAGAGGAACTGTTGTGCTGATGGACACAGGAGGGGGCGGGTGCATTATTACTGATATGGCAAAGGAGAGGCTGATGCACTAGAAGGCAGTGCCTGATTGGCTGAAACGCCTGCTGACAGCCAGTGCAGGAGTCTTGTGTTCAGCTGCTAGACAGTGGAGACTGCAGCATCATGGCCAGGAACAGGGAACTTGGAAGACCAAAGGTTCTCTACACTACTGACAGTGATTGACTGCAGTACAGAGTGCTGGTATGGAATTCAGACAGAAACTAGTCCTGTGATCCGGTAGGTGAATCAGTCCTAACCTACTGAATTCCCTCCAGTTGGTCGGCATATTTAAAAACTTCCCGAAAGTCTCTAAATGTGTTAAAATAATAGAAGATCATATGCTCTGGTGCTTGCTTACATCTGCTCTGTGTTCTCAGGCTGCAGTGGTGACATAGTCGTACATTGCAAGTAACCGCTACAGCCAATTGCTATTGTTTTTTAAATAAGTGTTGTGTTCACATCTGATGAGGTGGATTTCCTTTTTTTCACACTATCGCAGGTGGGAGTAGCTGTCACTCCGCTCACCCCGTGTGTATTGGGGCTAGTGTGCTCAGTGAACTTCTCTGTGGTACTGCTAGAGTTAATCTTTCCCACTTGCCCTCTGTTCAGCTGTGGACTAAGGCGCTGATCTAGTTGGTATTCTAGTGTTTGCTAGCCCTAGTAAGGGCTCATTCAGCTGACCCATTCATTTCCGCAAAAGATGCGGACAGCACACTATGTGCTGTCCGCATCCGTGGTTCCGTGGTTCCGTTCCGCGGCTCCACGGAAGAGATAGAACATGTCCTATTCTTGTCCACAATCACGGACAAGAATAGGCATTTTCAATTATGGTTGTTGCATGTGTAGTCCCCAAATTGTGGAATGCACATGGCCGGTATCCGTGTTTTGTGGATTCGCAAAGCACTATGGACATCTGAATGGGCCCTAAAGTTGTGCTTTTCTGGCTATATGCTGTGTATAAACTCTGCCTGTTTATAGACTCTGATCCTCTGCTACCTGCCCTGGCCTGTTTTACGGATTTGATATGCACAAACTCTGCCTGCCCAGATTGTTGGACTGTCTCCTGACTACGAGTATTGTCTTGCACTAGTGTCCCTGAACCCTATCAGTCAGCTACCAACTACACCAGGACTATTCCAGGAGTAGTGGCATGGTTGGTTACCTACAACAAAGTCCAGATCCCTATATATGTGTTAGAGATGACTATGAGTTTGCAGATTTGATGGTATAATATAGTTGTAGATGTAGCAGAGTTGGTAGTGCGGCAGTTCTGAATAGTATAGTTGTAGCAAAACTTATGAAGTAGCAGGTCTGACAGTGTAACAAAACTAATGACGTAGCTGCAGGGGCGTAACCACCTGCGACTGCTATGGGGCCCAGGGCAAGAGGCGCCCACAGCGTAGCAGAGTTGTTTCAAGGACAAGAACCGCACATTTTTTTTCTGTGGTAGGTGCCACCTGGAAGGGTTGTTCAACCTAGAATGTCCTATACAAACATCCAAGGCAGACTGCTTCTGCAAGAGACGTAATAATTTGCTTATTTGCATAGACCTTCCGGCATATTTAAATTAAATCCAGATAATGTAAGACAACATTTTGGTGAAAATATCCTTTCACAAGTAGTATCTGGTATGTGGGTAAAGGAAGTATGAGCTGTCAACATGGACTGCTTATACTTCCTTCATCCTTATACCAAATATCTTTCCTGTCTTAATCACTTTGGCCTGTGTATTAGGTTGGTTCATACAAGTACTAAGTAATGTGTTCGTCCATTGGCACTTGTCCTGCCCAAACATCAGTGTAATAGGGCCCTAGACTTAATGAAAGGAAAATAATAACAAGATTTATGTCACGAATAGGCAAACAGGATAAACTGGTAAGACCTAGTTTAAACGTCAGGTATCGTCATCAGTTTTTGTGAGTTCAAACCAGTACTGAAGCCTCCTCCGAGATAAGGTATGAGGGAAAGATTTGCTCCTGTTCTGTGTTTTTGACCCGCACCTGGTTTTGGCTCACAATAACTGATGGAAATCATTGACCAAATAACTGTAGTGTGAACTAGGCCTAAGAAGGTATTTTCTTATCATGAGTTTGCACTAGAGATTTTACTTCTAGTTAAAGGGGTTATCCCATGTAAAAAATGAAAATCAGACATCATATAATACATTACAATCTCTTTCTAATGAACCAGTCCTGTACCTCCCATGGATCCAGAGACCTCTCCATTCATTGCTCTACTAAATTTATATCAAGCTGACAGCTCAGGGGAGTGTCTTTTCTGCTGCAGCTATGGGGGCGTGTCTCAGCACTCCCTATCAAAGCTCAGGAGGCATGTCTCAGCTCTCCCTATCACAGCTCAGGAGGCGTGTCCATGCTCTCCCTATCACAGCTCAGGAGGCGTGTCTCAGATCTCCCTATCACAGCTCAGGAGGCGTGTCTCAGATCTCCGTATCACAGCTCAGGAGGCGTGTCTCAGCTCTCCCTATCACAGCTCAGGAGGAGGTTGAAGGATGAAACTGAGCATGTGCGGCCTTCTCAGTGAGCCAGACAAAGAAATAAGAAAAAGATAATAATCGGCAGGTGGTGCTATACAGATACATTTTAGTGAATAACTCACTGGCTATGCTAAATTTTTAATTACATGCAATTGCAAAAGTATTGAGATCCAGATGCCGGTTTGAAAACTGTACAATATTTTTCAAGGGAGGTTTCATGTCCACCAAGCCTTTATACCGCTACCAGAACATGTTTTGTTAAAGAGCCACACTTGTGTTTTGTCATCTTTTGTTAGGATATGATTTTCTGACCACAAACGATACAACAGTCATTATGCAAAATTTGCTTTATCCTTTTCTTTGAAAACGTGATATTATGTCCTTTGTTGGAAATCATGAAGAAAGCAAAATTTAAAAATATCATGCAACTTTCGATAAAATTGGCGTACTACTGAGTCTAAGCAAAACTGTTTTTTTTTTAAAAAGTCCTGATATCATGATACACCCCCCCTTGTTTTTTTTTCCCAGCATGAAAATGATACATTTTTTTCCCCATACAAAAATTAGTCTCAATTACTATATATTGACATATACCCACAAATGATGAATACTTTCTTTATAGGACAAAGTGCTCAATTTTCTACTCCACATCTGCTCCAAAATGCTGTTCCAGATTTACTAATTTGTCTGCACCTAGTATCTGTTGTAGCACAAAAGTGGCAGAAATCACTGCAATTTTGGTGCAACTATGGTTTTGACTTGTGTGTGAAGGGGCGTAGTAGGAAGAGGCAATGAATATGGAAAAGTGGTGTGGCCTTATATTTAACATTTTGCACCAAAATTCCAAAATTGCATCGCAAATGTCTGTCCCATCACCAGATTTACTAGCCAGCCTGAGCCCCAGGGCCACACTGCCAGTTAGGCGTGGTGAGGCAATTGCAGTGCTGGGAGAAATGGGAGGGGGGGGTGAGGGAAATGAGAGCTTCCATTGTGAAAGCGCTCATATCTTTATATTCAACAGTATTGCCGTCCTAATGTTGACCAGTTGAATGCTGCAGTGGGGCACAGGAGCAATGTCTCCCTGCCCCCCAGTTCTCTCTCACAGGCTTCAGGCCTAGTGCCTGTAGCCTATCAGAGGCTGGCACAAGCGGTGCAATGACGTCATCATCATCATGCCGTCTAAGCTGGGCAGCATACAGCACGGCCGGAAGAGGCCTGCACAGCATCGCTGATGGCCACATGGAGGTAAGTATTTAAGTTTATTTTTTTTCATTTGATTTGAGACAAAGATTTTGGCCAATATGGGGAAAGGGTGGAGAGGAGCACTATGGGGGCATCTACAGGGAGCACTATATAGGGGTATTTTATACTGGCACACATAGGGAGCATTATGGGGAATAAGGTAGAGGAGCACTATGGGGGCATCTACTGGGGTCACTATATAGGGGCATTTTATACTGGCACACATTATGGAGGGCACTATGAGGAAGGGGAGGAGAGAAGCTCTATGGGGGCTGATACTGGGGCACTATATAGGGGTATTGTATACCGGCACATATTATGGGGGCACTATGGGGACATAAGCTCAACTAGGGGCACTATGAGGTTGTATTTTTTTGTACTGGCATATACAAAGGGGCATTGGCACACATTATGGGGGTACTATGGAGACATAGACATTGGCTCTACTGGCGGCACTAACAGGATGTATTTGTTTATATTGGCACATGGAAGGGTGTTATTTTTTGCACTGGCACACATTATGGGGGCACCATGGGGACATTGGCTCTACTGGGGGCACTAAGAGGGGATATTTTTGTACTGGCACACAGTAGGAGGCATTGGCACACATTATAGGGGCACTATGGGGACATTGGCTCTACGGGGGCACTAAGAGGAGGTATTTTTTGTACTGGCACACATTATGGGGGTATTTTTTGTACTGCTCACATTATAACAGAGTGTTTTTTGGACTAGTGCACATTATAAGGGGGCATTTTAGTTACTACTATGGGTATCATGGTGAGCTTTATTACTACCTATGGACTATGGGGAACATGATTACTAGTATGGGCCCTATTGCAGCATTATTACTTCTGAGCCACAGTGGGCGCATTAGTACTGTTGGGGGCACTGAAGGGGCACTATTACTACTAAGTGCGCTCTGGCAGAGAATTATTACTATTGGTGAGATTTTTGGGAGCACTATTACTGTTGGGGACACTCTGGCACAGTCCCAGCTTAGCAGAATTATTTTTGGGGGACATTATGTTTGCGACACTATTAGTATCAGGGGCACTATTTGCTTGGTGCGGTTACTTTTCAGGGCAATATGCGCCAATAATTATTGAAGGCACTATCTGTGTGGTACTAGTATTTTCAGGGGACTGTTTCTGCAGTATAGTATTAGGGAGCACAACGAGCACAGTATTGTGGGTGGCAGGATGGGGGTGTTCAGAAGGTGGATTATGGAAAAGTAGGAAACTAAAATGTCTGTCAGTGGCGTAGCTACCGGGGGGGCAGGGGGGGCGACGGCTCCGGGCCCAGTGACTCAGGGGGGCCCAGCAAGGATGACCTTGCCTACTATCAGACGAATACAAGTGAGCGCTTCCATTATGGAAGGGAAGGGAAGAGAGCGGAGCGCGGACCGGAGGGCAGCCGCAGCGCAGAACAGGTAAGTAAGGTTTTTTATTTTAATCCTATGTGGCTGGGTGGGCTGATCTGAGGTCTGATGGGGGCACAATACGCTGATCTGAGGTCTGATAGAGGCACAGTAGGCTGATATGAGGTCTGATGGGGGCACAGTCTGCTGATCTGAGGTCTAATGGGAGCACATTAAGCTGATCTGAGGTCTGATGGGGGCACAATACGCTGATGTGAGGTCTGATGGGGGCACAGTAGGCTGATGTGAAGTCTGATGGGGGCACAGTAGGCTGATGTGAGGTCTGATGGGGGCACAGTAGGCTGATGTGAGGTCTGATGGGGGCACAGTAGGCTGATCTCAGGTCTGATGGGGGCTCAATACGCTGATCTGAGGTCTGATGGGGACACAGTACGCTGATCTGAGGTCTGATGGGGGCACAAAACGCTGATCTGAGGTCTGATGGGGGCACAATACGCTGATGTGAGGTCTGATGGGGGCACAGTAGGCTGATCCGAGGTCTGATGGGGGCACAATACGCTGGTCTGAGGTCTGATGGGGCACAATAAGCTGGTCTGAGGTCTGATGGGGGCACACGTGATCACGGCATCAGGATGCGTCTGAACCCGGAGGCGTACGCTTCCGGGTGGTGTACAGACGCCCCGAGTGGCCAATCGGGGTGTCTGTACACCATATGAAAACTGTAATCCTCGCTGGTGAGGATTACAGTTTTCAAAGTGCAATTCTTATTCTGGCCACTAGATGGCAGGCCAGGATAAGAAATGAGCAATTCATGGATTTATCTCAGTCTAGTAAATCCCTGATTGCTCATAAAGAAAAAAAAACCCACAATATATCAGCTCATATTTGAGCTTAAAAATAGTCAGAAAAAAAATAAAAAAAATGTTAAAAAATATATAAAAAATAAAAAATATATAAAAGTTCCGTAGAACTGTAGCGGAATAGCGTTTTTTTGCAATTTCACCCTATTTGTAATTTTTTTCCCGCTTCCCACTACACCGTATACAATATTAAATGGTGGCGTTGGAAAGTACAACTTGTCCCGCAAAAAACAAGCCCTCATACAGCTATCTGAACAGAAAAATAAAACAATAATAATTTCAGTAGCTCATCTGTAAATTCCCACTCAATTGGTGCTCACTCTCACGGTACACCCCAACCGTGTATATATAATGATAGACTGGTTTAACTTGGTAGAGGGCACACAATATATCTGATACCATAGGTGAAGCAATAGTTTTTAATAGATAAAAAACAGATATAGTCCAAAAAAGCTAAACCATAAAATCATAAAAATACTAAAAACATGCAAGTCTAATTCATCTACACGTAACATATCACTCAAACATAGTCCATATCTGTAATGAAAAATGGAGTAATCCGATAGATAATATTATTCCTTATATGCAGATACCATGCACTGGATGTTTCCTCCAATAGTAACTGCACTCAGGTTGATTATGCTGGGGTTAGTAGTTAGTCACCACTTTCTCTGGTATTGGTTACCCACAGACTGACTCCTGGAATTAATAGTCACGGAAGTGTTAAATTCACATACAAGAACCTGGGGTTAGTGCTTGTATCAAACACCTCTTGATCGAGGTATTAAATAGAGACAGTTTAAGTACTTTACCCTCCTGTAGTGCGGGCTGTCCGTTTTGGTTTCTCACGTAAGCCGAATCACCAACGTGGCGTCCCACGTGGGTACGGCGTGTGGTTGATCTTGTATTCACACAGCAGCGTATCCGGTCACGTGTTGTGACCATGTGACTGTCTCTCCGATCACGGGATATGTACGTCACCTGCTCATGTGACTTAGATTTCACAGGTCCTGGAAGGTAAAGAGGAGAATACCAAAAGTGTTCACAGGTCCTGGACATTCGCAGTAATTCCCCGATAGTTCTTAAATTCCAATTAGGTGGTTTCTCCACGATTAATGTTGACTCTATCAGTACTCGAATGCCGGCATTAATTTTCCAAAAGTCTCCCTCTGTGTACCAAACGCGTTTCGGAACTCTACGGTTCCTTCCTCAGTGGTCGAGGTTGACTTGTGGATACTGCGTTTTTATGCTCAGTATTTGATTGATTAATTAATGGGGCGGATTCTCACTATTACTTGCAGATGATCTAAAAGTATGGACCGAATTCCATTCATAGAATGTTAGAAGTGCAATATAACACATTTATAAAAAATAAAATAAAATAGGTCAATTCCTAATAACAGTACAAATCCTTCATTGAGGTCTACTCAGACAACTTCTGATCAAACAGAATACTTCAAGTGAGGGTATTAAATGAACTACTCAGAATGCGATAATGATGCGGTTTCTACACGTTTTTTGTATGTTTTTTATTATTCGTGCAGTTTTTGTGCGTTTTTTGTTATTTATATCTCTTTTTATAAAACTGATTGATATTACTTTCTTGTTTACACCTATTTTACTACTGGATACTTCCAGAATCTAATTTACATATGATGATACAAGAAGTTGTGGGGGGCAGCCCGCTCAGAAGGGGGGATCGTCGTGCTGGGAAATATAAACAGCCGGACGGCGATCCCACGTCCCCAGCGGGCAAGCCAACCAATTCTCCACGTCAAATGTTTCATACAGAGCCAAAACACTGTCTTTATAAAAAGCCAAAAATTTCCAATTCGGCATTAAGACCCTTCGGAATCAATGTATCAAAGTCAAAGATCATTTTAGATTCAGCCCTTGACATTTTTGCGACGCATTGCCGCCTCTCCAGGATTTTTTGATACATTCCAAAGCTGAAAAACATAATTTCGAAGGGTCTTTGTTATGGCATTCCTTAAAATGCTTGGAAACGGAATGCATCTCATAACCCTTCTTAATATTGTTTATATGTTCAGAGATACGTGTCTTAAAAGTCCTTTTAGTGCGGCCGATGTATTGTTTAGGACATGGGCAGCTTAGGATGTAAATAACTTCAGTTGAATTACATGATAGTGTGCTTTTAATAGAGTGTGAGTGTTCATTATGTACAGAGTTAACTTTTATCGTTCTTTTGGGAAAATTGGTGGTTCTGCAGTTACTGCAAAAACCACATCTAAAGAATCCTGCCATAGAAAGCCAACTAGGTTTCTTCTCAGTCCTAGGATTGATAGTGGTTGGAGCTACCTTCAGGCCTAAATTTGGGGCCCTAGTGTATATAAAGGTAGGTTTCACAGGTAAAATTGGGCCAGCTATTTTATCTTCCAATATATGATGCCAGTATTTACAGATGATTTTTTCAATTTGTTTATATTGTGCTTGATACGGTAAGATGATTTTGATTTCCTGGTCTTGTTTATTAGTACTGGTATTGGATCCTTCATTAACTGTCCTGTTTTCAATTTCCTTTTTAAAGAAACTCTGTCTTGGTTTTTCTCTTATTTTACTCAGTGCTGAATCTATAATTTGTGGCGGGTACTTTTTCTGTGCAAATTGTTCAGTCAAAAGTTTTGCTTCTTTTTCAAACTGTGTATCAAGTGTACAGTTCCTTTTGAGGCGTCTAAACTGGCTTAGTGGGATATTTGTGAGCCATTTTGTGAGATGTCCACTAGAGAACAGAATATAACTGTTTCTGGCCACCTCTTTTTGGTATGTACTACATATTAGATTATTTCCAAAAACGTCGACCTTTAGGTCCAAGAACTCCACTGATTTTTTACTTATATGTGACGTAAATCTAAGGTTCCTTTCATTTATATTCAGACTCTCCAAAAAGAGGTTTAGGTCCTCTAAGGAATCTCGCCAAATAAATATGACGTCGTCAATAGTACTTAAACTGTCTCTATTTAATACCTCGATCAAGAGGTGTTTGATACAAGCACTAACCCCAGGTTCTTGTATGTGAATTTAACACTTCCGTGACTATTAATTCCAGGAGTCAGTCTGTGGGTAACCAATACCAGAGAAAGTGGTGACTAACTACTAACCCCAGCATAATCAACCTGAGTGCAGTTACTATTGGAGGAAACATCCAGTGCATGGTATCTGCATATAAGGAATAATATTATCTATCGGATTACTCCATTTTTCATTACAGATATGGACTATGTTTGAGTGATATGTTACGTGTAGATGAATTAGACTTGCATGTTTTTAGTATTTTTATGATTTTATGGTTTAGCTTTTTTGGACTATATCTGTTTTTTATCTATTAAAAACTATTGCTTCACCTATGGTATCAGATATATTGTGTGCCCTCTACCAAGTTAAACCAGAAAAATAAAACAGTTATGGCTGTTTGAAGGCAGGGAGCGCAAAACGAAAACACAAAATCGAAAAAACCTCCGGGGTAGAAAGGGTTAATACTTAGCTCAGCAGTGCAGAGGAGAGGTAGGAGAACTGTTCTTCTCTTTCCTCCACTTTGCTGACACAGCCTGAGGTGAACATTGAAATGGAGCCTCCTCCTTCCTGTGCCAAATTCGTGATCCAAACCTTTCTTCCTAGCCAGGAATATTCAACACTAAATACCTCCTGTCTCCTCCTCCTGTTGACGTTCTTTTTCCTCATCTTCTCCATTTGGTCTAGACTGCCATGATGACTTCTTTTAGCCACATCTCAACTAAGGGTTTACCACACAGATGTCTTAGGTTCCTCACTTTTCTATCATTCTACCCAACCTGTAACCCCAATGTTATGCTGTGGCTACCTCCAATACCGTGTCCACTGTGTTACCCAATACCTACAAATACCATACTGCAAAAATAATAGTGCAGCTTTCTGGCAGCTTTACAATCACAAGGATGGTGTCTTCCTGGAGAGAAGTTCTTTTGATTCAGCTTGTCTGGCTTACACACCAGTAACTGCCTACATGTCCTCTCTCTTCGTCGACTTGCCAGGAACTCACTTGCAGGTCTTCTCTCTTGGCTTACTTGCCAGCAATTCTCTAGCCAGGGGAAAGTGGGGCGAGCCCACCTTGTGGCAACTATACCACTTAAAGTATATAGTTGGCATCACAGTGAGCCATATTGCATTATAGCATTAACCCTTTAGCAGTGAGCCAGCGGGTCACTTCAAATGTAAAAACAATCCCTACTTGCCAACCTTCAGCACTCACAGCTTATAGTTTCTCCCGATTTTTTACTATTTGGGCAGAACAAAAAATCCTACTGTATGGAATTTAGAACATATTGTTAAAATATGGGGCATTGCCACTACACAGAACATATACAACAAGACAGTTGATAACAGCAGTGCCTTCTGGTTGCAGTATGGTCCATAGAGAAGGAAGAGGCAACTTTGTCATCCTCAGTTTTCATTTATTCAGGACAACTTTGCCAGAAATTATGGATGATGTAACATGTCCAACATTTAAAACACAATAGAATATGATAATATTTGAAAGGGAAAGGGGAGGTTTAACCTCATACGTTCCCCTTATGTAAAAGACTGGTGTTACAATATATAGGCAAAAGTATTGGGACACCTACACATTACACCTACAGGAGCTTTTCTGTATGCATCAGGCCTTGGTAGCGAACTCCAAGGTTTTTTTACAGTAATAATTAATTCCCGAAGTTATTACACAAAGTCTCGCGCGACTTCGTGAAGTAATAACTCCAGCTCATCGGAGCCAATACATTCTAATACTGTACAGAGCAGGAACTCTGTACAGTATTACAACAAAGTTTTTTGCAAATTGACTTCGGATGGTACATTCGATACAATACGATTCGCTTATCCCTAGTCATAACTATGGAAATGAAGCCAGCAAAGGAAGCAAGGAGACAATCACAATACATTGGTAAGTGGCTTCTATTAAAGGGGTTATCCCATGACTAATGTAAAAAATGAAAACCAGACATCATATAGTACATGACTACCTCTTTCTAACAAAGCTAAAACCAGCCCTGTACCTCACATTGATCCAGAGATCTCCCCATTCATTGCTATCAAGCTGACAGCTCAGTGTCTTTTCTGCTGCAGCTCAGGGGGCGTGTCCATGCTCTCCCTATCACAGCTTAGGAGGCGTGTCTTTTCTGCTGCAGCTCAGGGGGCGTGTCCATGCTCTCCCTATCACAGCTCAGGAAGCAGTTGAAGATTGAAACTGAGCATGTGTGGCCTTCTCAGTGAGCAGGACAAAGTAAAAAGAAAGAACAGGTCGCGCTATACAGATATATTTTATTGAGTAACTCAGTAGCTGTAATATATTTTTAATTACATGCAATTACAAAAGTATTCAGATCCAGGTGCTGGTTTTAAAAATGTAGAATATTTTTCGTGGGACAACCCCTTTAACTTTATCTACTGATTAATATCATTTGCTGAAGTGACACAACCTTTTTAAAAGCTGGAAAGTTGTATATATGTTAATGTCACGAGTGAAAAAACATAAATGAATTTGTTATTTGACTTAATAAAAACAGAAACAAAATAAAAGTAGGAAGTTCTTGTGGTTATTTTAGAGAACCACTTCCTATGGAGGTGAGACACTCCCTGGTATGACTGGAGCGACAAAGAAAAGAGTGGAGATGAGCAGCTCACAACCACTTGAAAGGATTTTCACTGTTAACCAGGGAAATATTGAGAATTGCTATTGCAAAGACGTCATGCAGAGGTAGTTCGGGAAATAAAGGGCTATTTTTTACTGACACCAGTATTGGTCTTTCTACCCAAAATTAGAGTTATAGGAACAGAAAGTAGGATGTGGTCTAGGAGTATAGAAAATTTAAAAGGTGGGAACAGAAAGTAGGATGTGATCTGGGAGTATATGAAACTGAAATGGTGAGAGAGTAAGGACATGAATAAGAAAGGAAAATCTATAAAGGACCAGGAAGCATTTAACCCATCAATCACTGAGCTATTTTTGGATGGTAGGACAACACAAGTTGTAGTTTCAACATGTAATATTTTTGGGTGTGTATATCAACAGCTATTGTAATCTAATTTGGAAGGATATGCAAAAACATATTTTTTTTTCATTATTCGACTCACTTAAGTGTAAACAGTGATGCCTCAAGATACAATGGCCTCAGGATACAATATTTTCAACAATGGTCTTTTCTGACGCATCGTAAGGTGCATCTGATCCACCCAATCAAGGCCACTTCTCTGGTAAAATAGCTGTAGTAGTTACTAGTTATCAGCTATTCCTGACTGTTAGGCCTCATGCACACGACCGTATGAAAAAACGGATCTGCAAAAAAAAATGGATGACGTCCGTGTGCATTCCGTATTTTGCAGAACGGAACAGCTGCCCCCTAATAGAACAGTACTATCCTTGTCCGAAATGCAGACAATAATAGGACATTTTCTATTTTTGTGCGGAACGGAAATACAGAAACGGAATGCACACAGAGTACCTTCAGTTTTTTTTGCGGACCCATTGAAATGAATGGTTCCACAAACGGTCCACAAAAAAAATGGAACGAACAGGGAAAGAAAATTCGTTCGTGTGCATGAGCCCTTATATGTAAGGACTTGTTTTATCTGTCTTAGGTATCTGCTTATTTTTCTTAAATCTTCATTTTCTCTTATATTAAATGACATTTTTTGGGCTTTGGAACTGATTACTCAACTTACAACAGTTTCAACATACAATGTTCATCAAGGAACCAATTAATATTGTAACTTGAGGGACCACTGTATATGTACAGTACATGTTGTGATGGGGTTATGGGGATGTCATGTGGGTGTCACGCAAATGCATATGTCTTATCAAATAAAATATATTTTTACTTAAGTATAAAGTAGTATTCGTTACAATTCAGTGAAACCTCTTTTAGAAGAACACCCAAATCCATCATACACTATGCAGACAGTCATCTTCCTTGAGAAGATTACCCTCATTTTTTAAAGGGCATCTGTCAGCAGATTTGTACCTACGAAACTGGCTGACCTGTTACATGTGCACTTGGCAGCTGAAGGCATCCGTGTTGGTCCCATGTTCATATGTGCCCGCATTGCTGAGAAAAATGAAGTTTTATTATATGCCAATGAGCCTCTAGGAGCAATGGGGGCATTGCCGTTGCACCCAGAGGCTCTGCACTCTGCAACTGCTGTGTCCTCTGCACTTTATTGACAGGGCCAGGCAATGTAAATCTGATCAGACCCGCCCCTGACTTCTCCTATAGTTAATCTAAGTGCAGAGAGGGGGTCAGTTGTAGACACAGCTGTGCCTGTAGGTGTAATGACGACGCCCCCATAGCTCCTAAAGGCTCATTTGCATATATTAGAACTTCATTTTTCTCAGCAATGCAGGCACATATGAACATGGCACCAACACAGTTGTCTTCAGCTGCCAATTGCACATGTAACAGGTCAGCCAGTTTCATAGGTGCAAATCTGCTGACAGATGTCCTTTAAAAATTAATTGTAATCCTCTCAAGGAAAATGACTGACATGTACAGTGTATGAAGGAAATGAAAATGGATATGGGTGGTTTTCTGAAGGAGTTGGTCTTTTGGAGAGTTTTCACTGTACTAAATTTATATTAAAGAGGACCTTTCATGGGTCTGGACATTATAATATAACTAGTGGATTCTGTGGGATGTACTTATGGCATATTACAGTGCTTAATATTTTCTGTATGTGCTGCTCCGTCCTCCCGCTGTGCCCCCCGTTCACTTTTCCTTCCTGATATGCAGGGGCGTACATAGACCATGGGGCCCCATAGCAAAACTCAGTATTGGGCCTCTCCCCGAACAAATATAAAGTACAATTATATATATATTATCTGATTATGCTTCTATTGAGGACAGTGTGTGCCCAAGCAGACCCCCTCCTTCACTATGAACTCTGCTTGCTTCTGATGGTTACTGTGCTACAGGAGGGGGTCTGCCTAGGGTGCACTGTCCTCTGTTTATGCAGCAGCAGCAAACATTGGGGGGGGGGGTCCTTGTGCACACTCTCTATATGATATACATCTCTCTATGATATGCATCAGCAGCAAGCAGAGTTCATTGGGGGGGCCCTCCCATGAACTCTGCTTGCTGCTGATGCTTATATAAAGAACAGTGTGTCTCCCACCCCCTCCCAAATAAACTCTAGTGGCTGCTGCTGTGGGTCATGAACTAGCCAGTTACTCACTCTGTGAGGGGAGTCCTTCTTGCTAGGGGCTGGAGTCCGGAGGCTGACTGAGCAGGCAGTGAGCATGTCCTGCCCGCTCAGTTCTTTCTCCTACCAGTGCTAGGATCCTGCTGCTGATTGGATAGTGCATCGCAGCATCAGGATCCTAGCACTGCTAAAAGCTGTTTGGCTAGTATAGCACCCAGCAGGCAAAGAAAAGCGAGAGGCATGCTCACCTGCCTGCAGACTGTCAGGTCTGTAGACACAATATATCTAAAGGAAGAGGGGGCTTGAGTAGAAGAAAAGCAGGGCCCGTCTGAGGCCCAGATAGAGGAAAAGCCATACTGTAGACATTGTAAGGGGCGGGTCTTTCCATCCACTCCGGACCCCCTCCTGCCACGGGCCCCGTAGCAGTTGTGTGGTCTGCCGCTGTTGGCGGTATGTCACTGCTGGTATGTAAATTCATACCATCGGTACAGAGAAGAGGCGACTGCCGTGTTTTTCAGTGAGCGCCTTCTTCTCCCTGTGATGCTCTCCCCTGCGATTGAACCACGCTACAGGAGGGGGCAAGGAGGAGCCCATTGAGAAACACGGCCATCTCCTCCTCCCTGTACCGATTGGTATGAATTTACATACCAGGCAGGAAAAGTGAACGGAAGGCACAGGGGGCAAATGGAGCAGCGCATACAGAAAATAGTAAGTGTTGTAATATGCCATAAGTATGCCTCACATAATCCACTAGTTATATAGTAATGTCCAGACCCATGAAAGGGTTGTCTAGCTGATCGGTGAGTGCCCAGCACCCTGTAATGCTGCCGTTTAGCTGTTCTGGGTAGCACGCTGGAAGCCGGAAGTAATGACTAGATATAATTGAACGGGATTTTCATGATCCATAAGTTGTCCAACGGGAGGTCCCAGCTTGGTGAACATAACCATGTCCCTTTTCAAGACATGACCCTTTATATCTGGGAAGAAAAAAAACATACAGTGCAACAGCACTCTGCAGCATGCACCTGCGCACTGGGATGTGCTTACTGATCCCCTTTTTCTTTGCAGTTTGTACTGGAGGTGTGGCTAACTCCATTTAGTCGTGCACCCCTGACCGGCCTGTCTGCCCCGTAGGCTGATTTTAATTAGTGTAAGTATAAAGCTGTAGGCTGCTCTCCCTGCATTCACTGAAAGCCTTTTGGCACCAGGAGAGGTATAGAGTGGACTCTCATTGCATTCACTGGAAGCCAACTGGCACCAGGAGAGGTATAGAGTGTGCTCGGCATGTATGTTGGTACCTGCATTCCCTGGATTTAATGAAGGCCGTTATGGCATCAAAAATGGTAAAAGACAGAGTGGACCCAGCACGCATGTGCAACCTGTATCCCCTGTATTTTATGGTGGTTAGTATGGCACTATAACAGGCAGCATTTGTGTTAGGTTCCTATCCTATAGAGATCGCCTCGACGCTGGCGGACAGGCACAAATAATTTTGTACAAAATGTATTTGCCAAGAATCTCAAATTCAAATAAGCGTAGCATTAGCACCAGAATATTTTCTATAACTATGGCATTATTGTACGTTATTTGGTTTGCAGAGTGCTGCTGCATTGTGTTTTTTTCTTTGTGTTTCTAGCCATGGCAGAGTGCACTTGTGCATTGTGATGTGCTGACTGACTTCCTTTTTTTTGCCTTTATATCTGGGCATACCAACTTTCCGGGCCACGTACCTTTTTTACTTCAGCACCGCCCCCATCCCCTAGCGCATGTTTGAGCAACAGGGCTGTGTCTGATGAGGCAGTTCTACACAAAAATAAATTTCATGGAGGGCTGCTTTGGGGGAAGCAGCCCTCCATGCCAGAGATTTGACAACTCTTCTGGGGATCTCTCCTTTTTAATATAAAATGATAATTTTATATAGAACTAACAAGTGAATAAGGACATGGTGTCTGTCAAAATGTCTTTAAGTGTTGGTTGCAGTTGCTTTTGGCTACTTATTTACAGTTATGGATTTATGTCTGAATAAAGCAACAATTTTAGGATCCTCAATATTCTGGACACATCCTCAATGCTAAGTTATCAGCTCCCCCCTCCCCCCATTCTAAAAACATTTTTTCTTTGAAATTTTTGAGAAATCCAAGACAAACAGCCTACTCACTTAAGGATCATATTAAATCACCCCCATAGAAGTCTATGGAGAAGAGAGGAAGTACAGATACAGAGAGGCAAACACAACACAGAAATGATTCAGCAGCTTATAGTAATTGTTATATCTTACCCTAAGTGCTTTATTCTCTATAATATCCTATATGGTGCTTCTGTCAGAATGGTGGCTCAGTGGTTAGTGCTGGGCCCTTGGGTCCAAATCAAAATATGGGCAATCTCTGCATGGAGTTTGTGTGTTCTCCCTGTGCTTGTGTGGGTTTCTTCTGGGTATTTCTCTTTCCTCCCACACACCAAAGACATACCGGGCTGGATTTACTAATACTATCAATTTTTGTACTGTCTATACGAATCCCTTTTCTAACATTAGACATATTTACTATTCAGGTTAATGGACCTTTATATATTTGACATATCATAAATCCTGTGCCAGATTTATGCGTGAATTCTGTCCTTTTGTTCCAGTTTCAGAATTGTGGTATTTTTTTCCACTAACTGAGGAGGTCAGCATGACAATTACTATTGCTCTCTAAAAGTAAGACAGTGTAAACTCAGTAAGTACTGCATGCAGGATTTTTTTTTTCCATCTAAAATAACGGATCTCAGGCGGAAATTGCTAAAACAGATGCAAAATGTGAATAATGAAGGTCTAAAATATAGGATCTTTATACAGATACAGATGGATTTAATTGAATAGCTTAGTAGTTACAAAATTTTTTAATTATATGCAATTACAAAAGTATTCAGCTACAGTTGCTGTTTTGAAAAAAGCAGAATATTTTGAATGGTGTGAACTTCTCTTAATAAATTAGATACCTCTTTCAGCAGTCAATGTCAGTGTGTCACATCACAGCGGCTCCTGCTTCCTCTTTGGTGGCATTGGTGTCACTGAGTGTGACTGAACGGATTGGTGGAGAAGCAGTGAGAACTTCTGCTGAACTTCTGCTCCATCAATCAGTTTAATACTTAGCTCGGCAGTGCAGAGGAGAGGGAGGAGTATCATACTACTCTCTCTACTTTGCTGACTCTGCAGCCAGAGCCGATTCTAGGTTTGAAAACGCAGCCCCTTCTTCCTGTGCCAAATTCTCGATACAAAGCCTTTTCTACAGTCAGGGAAACTCAGCTCTAAATACTAAACACTAATTAACATTTCTCCCCACCCTTCAGCGCCTCCAACATACAGTCCCATGTAAATAACATCCCTCTCCCACCTGCCTCCAACATATAGTGCCATGTAAATAACATCCCTCCCCCAGCCCCTCCAACATATAGTACCATGTAAATAACATCCCTCCCCCAGCCCCTCCAACATATAGTACCATGTAAATAACATCCCTCCCCCAGCCCCTCCAACATATTGCCCCATGTAAATAACATCCCTCCCTCAGACCCCTCAAACATATAGTCCCATGTAAATAACATCACTCCCTCCCCCAGCCACCTTCAATGATGGTAGCCTTGAGGTCAAAGTTATACTGATGCAGAAAAACTAAAGATTTGAGTGGACTGTGCATCAGCAGCTTCATTCAACATACCATTGTTTTCAGGTTGAATGGTAAGTCAGCTTTATTAGTGTTTCCTAGTTAAAGGAAAAGTTATCTGCCAGTTAAAACCAGATAGCAACACATATCCTTTTTTTTCTAATCTGTTTTTATTTTCTGATTGCCGATTTATTTCTTCTATTTCCTGAACGTGATTAAGGAAGCTGCTGCAGTGGTCGGGTTTGGGGTGGCTCCAACACTACACTGGGTCCGCCAGATATCGTCAAGGTGTCACCACGTGTTTTTGCTCTCTGTAAGGGATGGTAAGACATAGTGCACCCCAGTGGGAAATAAGTCCAGAGAGTCAGAGTCTGCAGGTAACCAGTATGTTTCTTTACTGGTGGAATTCAGGCGCAAAACAATACAGATGAGGCATAGGGCTGGCTTCTCCAGTCTCCTCCCTTAATACTTAATGTCAATGACACAAATAGTATTTCCAGCCAAAAATAGGTTTTCACACATAATAACATTGCAGCACTTGGCATTCAAAAGGTCAGTCTGTCTGGTTTTGGTGGTAAACAAGTCTGTCTTTTTTGCTCCAAAACATACTAGTCTTTAAACCTTATGGTAGCTGTGGAAAATGACCAGCTTTTCATTATTAGCTAGAAAGTCCCAAAAGTATCTTAGCGTTCATTAATCTTGTGCAAATAAACAGGATATATAGCACAACAAATATATAAAATGCTGTTACATAGTATTAAATCAGTCAGTGGAAATTAACCCTTTAAAGTGAAATAAAGTAAGGAGTTGATGACTTTGCATAGAGGAAAATAGGGGCAAATGTCCACAGAATTCAAAGTACACCTGCTACAAGGCACTACACTGCCATCTTGCCTGAGCTGTTCTTAACAAAATTTAGAAGGCCTTAAGAAAATTGCTTTATGGCAGCCATATGGGTCATATACACAATACATAGACAAAACAGACATAGCAGAACTGGAGAGAGTTCAGAGGAGGGCAACTAAAGTAATAACTACAATGGGTGGACTACAGTACCCTGACAGATTATCAAAATTAGGTTTATTTACTTTAGAAAAAAGACGACTGAGGGGAGATCTAATAACTATGTGTAAATATATCAGGGGTCAGTACAGAGATCTCTCCCATCATCTATCAGGACTGTGACTGTGGCGAGGGGACATCCTCTGCATCTGGAGGAAAGAAGGTTTGTACACAAACATTGAAAAGGATTCTTTATGGTAAAAGCAGTGAGACTATGGAACTCTCTGCCTGAGGAGGTAGCAATGGTAAGTTCACTAATAGAGTCCAAGAGGGGCCTGGATGTATTTCTGGATTGTAATAATATTACAGGTTATAGTTACTAGAGATGGGTCATTGATCCAGGGAATTATTCTGATTGCCTGATTGGAGTCGGGAAGGAATTTTTTCCCCTAAAGTGGGGAAAATTGGCTTCTACCTCACAGGGGTTTTTTGCCTTCCTCTGGATCAACTTGCAGGATACCAGGCCGAACTGGGTGGACAGATGTCTTTTTTTCGACCTTATAAACTATGTTATTATGTTACTATGTTACAATGGTTAAAAGGAGACGTCATTGACTTCTATGGGAGAGTTTTCTAGGCATGTTCTGTGACCTGTGCAGAGGTCATTGTACAAGGAAAGAATAGATAAGCTTTAAGAATCACCTATTGTGAATGGAGGATCCTGTCTTATCTATACACAGAGGTGATATCATTACAGGCAGGATTAGAATGACACAAAAGCAGGTAAGGTTAGTTTCACACTAACGTTAAGATGATTCTTGGCATGTTTTCCAGGTTGCAGCCGGATCTCCACTGGTCCCCATTACAGTAAATGTGGCTGGTGGGTAGCAAGTAGAGTCCCGCAGCACTGGAACAGCCTGCCAGAGATGTCTGAATCTGGCACTGTCGGACACTACCTGAAACCCGTCAGTCCCATTCACTATAAACATGCCAAGAACTGGCTGAACAAAAACCTCTGCACGCAGTATGCATTGGAGTTTATGAGAGCAGCAATCTCATGATTGCTTGTTATAGTTCCCCACGGAAGCTATAAAAAAGGTGTAAAAACACAAAAAAATGTTTTTTAAAAATTTTTTAAGAAAAATAAAAGTTCAAATCACTCCCCTTTCCCCAAAATCAAAATACATAAAAAATAAAAAAAATAAACATCATGGGTATCACCACGTTATCAATGTCATACGCATCCCAAAATGGTATCAATGAAAAGTACAGATCACCCTGCGAAAAATGTACCCTCACACAGCTCCGTACACATAACTAAAATTTTATAGGGGTCAGAATATGACGACGAAAAGAAAAAACAAATTTATTTCAAGTTTTTTTTATTTCCCAGTATTAAAACATAAGAAAAACTATACATATGTGGTATTGCCGTAATCATAATGACCTGGAGAATGAAAGTAACAGGTCAGTTTTACCACATAGGGAATGCCATAAAATTAAAACCCATAAAACTGTTGCAGAATTGCATTTTTTATTACCAATTTTACCCCATTTGGAATGTTTTTCCAGATCTCCACTACATCATATGCAATATTAACTGGTGACATTAGAAAGTGCTACTTGTCCCCATATGGCTATGTGAATGGAAAAGTAAAAAAGCCAAAATATAGAATTAAAAAAACCATGCGGCACTCACCCAAATAAAAAGCTGCTTTATTTTCGCGGGTTCACACAGTGACACCTTACCACCTTACCTGCCACTGTGTGAACCCGCGTCTACCGCTTGTATTTCATGATTGAAAATAAAGCAGCTTTTTATTTGGGTGAGTGCCGCATGGCTTTTTTCATTCTATATTTTGCCATATTTATCGAGGACTTGCCAGCTGAGCAACACAATTGAAACGCCAGAAACAGCCTTTTTTATTGTAACCAGCATAAGGAGTGCGGTGCCAACCCTTGATTATTATTTTTTCATATTGTTTTGGAAAAGTAAAAAAGTTGTGGCTCCAGAAAGACAGAGTAAAAAATGAAAACACAAAAATGGAAAAAACAACAACAAAAAACTCTGGGACTGAAAGAGTTTTTACTTGATGTGCGAAGTCAAACTGATAGCTTAGTGCAACATTTGGAAACTTTGGTCCCTTGGAAATAGCATTTATAATCTAGAAAATATTCTAGGGCATCAAATCAAGAGGAACTGGTGCCATGTGATATAGATAAAATGAAACCAACAGCACTTGCATCAGTGTCTGCACAGAGAAGCTGTTAAGCTGATGCAAACAGAAAGGGGACTAGGAATGTTCAGTGATCAAATCAAGACAAGGTCAAACACTGATGTGTGTCTCACAGACATTGGCATCAAAGGTTTTCATGTGGTTGGTCGCCACTTGCCAGAAGACTGGGAGGAAAAAATGACTTATGTGCATTGTCACCAATTTTTGGAAGTCAGAGTATTTTTTACCCTACACACTACAAATTATTTCTATGCATTGAGCATACAAACACATTATAGAGAATATTAAAGGAAGAATAAATACAATTTCATGAGTTCCTCAAATAGATACTTAAATGGACCTGTTGCCTCTCCTGACATGTTTGTTTTAGTAACTACTTACATTCCCTGTGAAATGACAATTCTGGAGCATCTTTTCTTATAACTCTATGTTGTGCAGTTCCTCTATTATCCATACTAGAGGTTTATAAATGAGTTGCCAACAGTCTGCAGTCAAGGTCTATCCAAGTGCCTCAAGTTAAGGGTGTGTCCATGCACCTCCACCTGACATTGGCAGCACTGATACTGCCTGTGCAAAGGACAACGCCCCAATTGGTAACACCTGGATGGATCTTGATTGCAACTCATTCTAAAACATACAAGTATGAATAGAAGAACGGCACAACATATGAAAAATTGCTCCAGAATTGTCACAAGGGGAATGCAAGTACAGGCAAGTACAGGGGAATGCAAGTAACACTCTCGCTATTTTTGAAAGTCCTTGGGAAAGCACAAGTCCTCACTGAGCTCTGTAACCAGAAATATAAAAAAGTTACAGGTGTCATAATATGGTGATAAAAAGAAAAACATTTTTAAAGTAGTGCAACGTAATAAAAATTATATAAAATTGCACGGATCCACGGAATAAACCTACCATGTCATTTTTAGGGCATTGTAAACGCTGTGAAAAAACACTCAAAACCATGGCGGAAATACATTTTTTAAATTTCATTCCACAAAGAATTTTTTTTTCAAATTTTTAAATACTAGATAAAGTAAATTACACGGTGCCATTAAAAAATAAAACTTGTCCTGCAAAAAACAAGCCCTCACCTGGCTATGGAAACAGAAAAGATAAAAAAATATGGTTCTTGGAAGGTGTGGAGGGAAAAACGAAAACACGCTTGGTCCTTAAGGGGTTAAAACAATCTACTGCTGTCAGTAGTCTAGTTTTATATCCTTGAACAATTTAAAAGAAAAAAAAAAGAAACCTCTGCAGGCTTATCAGGTCACCCAGTTGACTCCTGTTATCCAAATACTTGGCTGTCATCATGACCATTCATACAGCTGTTTCAATAGACACCTAAGTAAAGCATACCTGCTCTGTTGTGTACAGTATGTATGAGATATCACACATATACTGTACATACAGCAGACATATACTGTACAGCATATACACTTTGTGCATTGATGTATATATATGTTGTGGTGTATTACATTATTTATTCAGCACAGTATTATTTGAGCCTGTATTAAATGGGTTTTCCAGGATTTTACTACTGATGATCAGTATCTGATCTGTGGGGGTCTGACACCCGGGACCCCTGCCGATCAGCTGTTTGAGAAGCCACCGGCGCTCCTGTGAGCGCCACTACCTTCTCGCAGCTTACCAAGCACAGCTTCGTACATTGTACAGAGGCTATGCTTTGTATCGTGCACAGCCCCATTCACTTGAATGGAGCTGAGCTGCTCCTAGGCCACATGATCGATGAACATGACTTCACTGACCTAGGAAAGCTAAGAGAAGGCCACGGCGCTCACCGGAGCGCCAGTGCCTTCTCAAACAGCTGATCAGCGGGGGTCCCATGTGTCGGATCCTCACTGATCAGATACTGATGACCTATCCTGAGGCATCCTGAGGATAGGTCATCAGTAGTCAAATCCCGGAAAACCCCATTTAAACTTAACGAGCTCCTGAAGAGTTCTAGGAGGTGGCTAGTATACTTTAATACCTTTCATAAGCGAGTCCTCTGAATGCTCAATAGTGCTTGATATCTTCTGTTACCAGTTACCAGGGGTGTAGCTACCATGGAAGCAGGGGAAGTGGCTGCTATGGGGCCCGAACCCAGGAAGGGGCCTGGGAGGAGGACAAATAGATTTATTTTCAAGGCCATAGTGCTCCTAGTCCTTGTATTGTTATTACTCACCGCTCCCTGTTATTGCACGTCTCTGAGCATATATCTACACCCCCTTCTTATATAATCATCTGCAGATCAATTGCCTGGAAACAGTTGTCCCTACAAGGTCCCTAGGAAGTCCCTATATGGTACTCTGGGCCTGTGTCATCTAGAAGATAAGAACAATTAAAGAGGTTGTGCAAGACAGCTGTCCTTAAAGGGGCTGTGCAAGAACCTCTGGCCAAAACTGTAAAGGGAAGCTTACTTACCTGCTTACCTCCACACTTCTTCTCCTCCCAGCATATGGTGCTTTGTTAGGCTTCCTCACTGAAAATATTCAGTTTGACACCGCCTGCAGCCAATTGCTGGCCGCAGCAGTGACTGGATCTACTTGCATCAAGACGAACCAGGTAAGTAAGCCACCTTTTAGAGGTACAGCCAGGGGGTCTTGCACAGCCTCTTTAAGGACTGCTTTCTTGTGACATTATCACAAAGTACATTTCTTAGCTCTAGTAACAACCATTCTCAAGAAAGGGCATGCCATGTGCTCTGTTCTGCAGTTTCAGCTCTTGTGATTATGATCAGTCTGTGCAATTTGCCTCAGTTTGGCTGCTGAAGCAAACTGTACTTGGTTGTTCAAAAGGGTACATGGAGAAATCGTAATGCAGGTTCAGTGTAGAAAACATTTTGGCTATTTCCAGAACGCACATAGAAGTGAATGGGTAGCGCATAGCACAAGTGCGCCCACCTTTCCATTCACTTCTATGGAAGCCAGTGTTAGGGTATTTTTGCCACTCCTATAGAAGTGAATGGAGGGTTGCCATGCTTGTGCGGTGCTCACTTATTCAATTTTAAGGGCCCCGTTCTAGAGATGGTCCAGGGTTGGGACCAGAAATCAGTGACATATTCTAGCAATATGCCACCAAAGTGCGAGATGGTGCAACCCATTTAAAGAGCTGGGGAGCTGTGCAGATTGATATCTAGTTTTGTGGGAAAAGATCCAGTATAGGTTCTCTCTATGGTCCAGTGGGCGGGCCTATCCGTGATTGACAGCTGTATCTTTATATAGATAATGCTGCCAATGATTGAGTGATACTGCCCACTGGATCTAGATGTATAGAAAGATTATAGACAGTTGTACTGAATCTTTTCTGTATCGATGTGCTCAGCTCCTCCTGCTCTATAAAAAATGAAATACTTGTGATTTTTTTAACTGTTCCATTGATAACTTTTAAGCACTGGAGGATAGAAACCACGTGGATTTGCTGTTTACACCAATTTCACCTCCCACAGAAAAGCTACAAGCAACATTGCAAAATACGTTGTACGTGATGTCTAGTAAATGGATGTGCCCATTACTCAAACACAGTAAACAAAAGTGGTCTACCAAAACATGTTGCGTATGGCAGCGTCTTCTATGCATTTACCCTCCCCCAGTAATATCCAGTCACTTCCCAAGCTACTGAGACCTCCTGGAAAATGTGACCGTCCCTGTGCGTGGATGTCTATAAATAGAAGGTGGGCAGCACATGCCATGAGTGACAGCTGCTGCTGGGGATTTGGCCAGGGGGTAGGAAAGAATCAGTTCAGGGCTGAGGTTCAGCAAACATACAATATTTACCTGCTTCCTCTGGAATACCTCTGCTCATCTTGTCTGAAGAGCTGATGCTCTAATCTCTGCACGGTAAGTTCTGCTTTGGGTTTCTGGACTATAATTGAAGCAGATAAGTTTTAGTTTATTTTAGTCAAGTTGTTGTCCTCTTATCTGCAGTTTTACTAACGGGTTAAAATATTGAGAAATTTTTTGGAGGCTTTCGATATAGTCTTGGAGGTTCTCCTTCATGTTCCTTGACTGTTAATATGGTTAGATATGGGTTTCTAAACAGTTGTGAATGAATATACGCACAGCTGGGCTGATAATATTCAAGATACATCTTATTCCAATGTACTAGTTCACTATGGGGTACTCATTGCTCTCAGATTACTTTCGAAGTACTTATGAAATGACTTACCTCTGTAGATAAATTGTCTGATTTATAGAATTATGCACTAGTTGCTTGTAATTGCCTTATTAAAATGTTCATACCTATTTTTAGCCTCTTGGATACAGGAAAGTAGTTACTTTTATCCTGTCCCTTTAAGGACACCCTCCTGGTATCTTAGTTGAAAGAGATTGTGATAGCAAATGGGGGCTGGAGAAGCACAGGCATGAGAAATGCTAAAATAGGTTTAGAACACTTTGTGGTTGCTGATAGAAATAGGAATATGGTGAGTCTAGGTTTCAGAAGAGAATAAAAAGGCGGTATTCAGTGCATATCTCTGGTATTACATTTTCTGAAGGAAATATAGAGGCTGGTATATGAAAAGTGTACAGCTATGCACAAACATGTCTCCTAGGCTTTAGGGCTCAGGTTCCTATAAGAAGGTAGTAGGGATGAGTGAACTTGTGTTTTCAAGTTTGGCGTACAAGGTTCGGGTCCAGGTTATCAAAGAATTCTGTTATGGATTCTGGTATCATGGACCATAAGTTATTGTCCGTGATAGCAGAATCCATAACGGAATTCTTAGATAACCCGAAGCTTGTACGCCAAACTTGAAAACACAAGTTTTTCTGTGATGCAAAATGTTGGCTAAACTTTTATGAATGTGGCATAATAGTCATTTTCAAAAGGTTGTCAGTTTTGGAATCATACCATACCCCGATATTATATGTGACCCTAATCACATGGGAGAAAAGAATTTGAATTGGCCTGCTATTATGTCTGGTACTGAAATTCTTCTGCACATATATGGGTCACTTATCAAACTGGTGTAGAACTGGCTTAGTTGCCAGATTCCTTTTATTTGTAACATCTTTTTTGGAAAATGAAAGATGGAATCTGATTGAAGCCAGTTCTACTTTACACCAGTTTGGTAAATGACCCCAATAGGTCATCCATACTCTATAATCATTAGTCTTCCAATTATACCTTTAATTAATATTGCAGGACTTACCTGGGATTTTATATTGGTTATATACTTATATTGCATGTTTAATATTGGTCATTGAGAGATACTGTACTGCCCAATATATGGGCAAATATTGAGAACAGAAACCCATCAAGTCTCTCAGTAAGAGACAGGTCTGTATGAAGTAAATCTGATGAAAGTGTGAGCATCACATCATTGTAGAACGGTTTCTGAAATCTAATACTAAAATTACATGTGATGCATTCTTGCTAGTCAGTAGACATCAGCTGATATGAGCTCATGTGGTCTTATCATCAAATGCTTTCTATACATGGAACCATAGGTTGATAAAGTGAGGGACACTCCACGTGTCGAGGATGTAAAAATTCCAGCGTTCATTGCTTAGGAGAAGGTGTCAAGTCACTTAGGAAAGGAATTTGTAGTTCCCAGATTTCTACAGAACCTACCGAAACATAATTCCATCATTACACTTCTTCTACAATGCTGGAATTCATTAATGATGGTATCGGTGACCTGAGAAGAACCGTTGTAACTGTCCATCTATGAGCAGAATATGTTACTCCCATGACAACACTTTGGGGGCAGTTCTATGGTTCAAGAACAAACTGCCCTCTGTCATGTCTTGGTAAGAGCCTGTAAAGATGAACAAATGGGCCCAGGTTTGCCCAGGGGCAGATTGCCCATAGACCCTACAGGGAAATTTCCCAGTGGGCTGATGCCTTGGGGGGCCACCCAAGCCCTCTTCACAGCCAACAGTCGGGTACATAATGATCTGATTCTTTACTATTCACCTGGTCAGCAGCCGAGGTGCTCTCCTGAATTCAACTTTATTGTCATCCTCAGTTGAATACTGTGGCGCAGGCAGGGGTGCACCACGAATGAGGCCAGGTGAGGCGATTGCCTATGGCAGCACCAGGTAGGGGCAAGAGGGGGGCAGCAGAAGGGCCATGGGCAATGAGCGCTTTCATTGTGGTCAAGGGTTTAGGTTAAGAAATTGGCTTGGGGGGGGCATTTCGGTCTCAGGCAGCAGAAAGGCTAGGTACACTACAGGGCGCAGGTGGCAGTATTATGTGCTACACTGTGGTATTTGGTTCTGCTGGGGCGGTATAGTGTTCTGCACTATGGTATTGCTGGCTCTGCCTACTTCCGTTGTCCCTGCCTACATATGTTGGTCCTGCCTACTTGTGTTGCCCCACCTTGTGTCAGTTTGGATCCACCTACAACATGGGGACACTTAGGTTTTTTCCAGAGCCACTTTAAGTTTTCAGTCTGTCCCTGGCTTTGCCATATGGTAGTATGACGCATGGCAGTACTCTGTTATGTAATGATTATGGGAGGATGTTAGGAGCTTATCATCACAAATGTGCCTCCATATTACAGTACTACAACTAGATGTATATGGCTATGAAGAGCCACAATGACATTAAGATGAGGGACAGATTAAAGATTGACCTAAATTTCAGTAGCAGTTCATATACCTAGTCTTATAGTATGGATTAAAACTATGAAAGAAAGAATCATGAAAAATTATGAAAGAAAAACATGGCCAAGTGGAGATGATGCGAAAATGCCACATGTGACCATAACCTAAATAAGAATGAAAACTGCATATGTTTGGGTCACTGCTAAGCAGCAGAAGATGTGGCCATTGGTGACAACACTGTGGGGGTCATTTGTCAAGCTGGTGTAAAGTAGAACTGGCTTAGTTGTCTATAGCAATCAATCAGATTCCACCTTTCATTTTGAAAATGAAAGGAGGAATCTGATTGGTTGCTATTGGCAACTAAGCCAGTTCTACTTTACACCAGTTTGATAAATGATCCCCTGTATCTGTACATTTATGTGTAGACCTGACACTGAAGTACAGGAGAGGCTTATTCGTATTGTACATGCCTTTTGTAGCTTTGGTCCTAGGAACCACAAAAAAAAAGAATGATGGTTGGGACCCAGGTAAGAACTTTGGGGGAGATCTATTAAAACTGGTGTAAAGTAAAACTGGCTTAGTTGTCCATAGCAACCATTCAGCTTCCACCTTTCATTTCAAGGTGGAATCTATTTGGTTGCTATGCACAACTAAGCCAGTTCTACTTTATACTAGTTTTGATAAATCTCCCTCTTTATTTTTATACTGCTGGAGATAGAAGGGGAGCAACCAGGAGTGTAAAAAATAACCATGAGGCTTCATAATAAAAAAAAAAAAAATTGGTATTGGCCCCCAGTTTCTCATGACTTTTTCCATCTGCAAGTTCATAGTAGCTCAGTATTAGTCTGCATAAAGCATAGGGATAATGCACAATGATGTCACAGGACAGGGATAATATACAAAATGATATCACCATACTGGAATAAGGTACTCAGTGATGTCACAGTACAGTGATGTAATAATGGCAGGATTATGTGCACATTATGTGTGTACAGGGACAGTTCTCCCAGTGATGTTACAATACAAAGATATACTACTCAGTGATGATAAAATGCAGGAATTATACAGTGATGTCACACTAGGGGCAGAACGCACACCACATTGCATAGTACAGGAATAAGATAAACAAGTCAACATGTACCTGTTTCCTCCCCACACAGTCAAAAAACATATAATTATATAACATTGTGATGTCACAATATGGGAATAATACATAGTAACATAGTAACATAGTTTGTAAGGCCGAAAAAAGACACCTGTCCATCCAGTTCAGCCTGTTTTCCTACAAGTTGGATAATGCAAAAAGTGATGTCGTAGACAAGAGATAATGTACACAGCAGGGGGCTGTATAGTAAAAGTTAGAATTCTGCAGCATTCAGAACCATCTCCATGGCATGTTTGAATGAATATGGGCCCCAAAACAACTGCTATACCCCTACCCTAGTAGTCAGTTTTTTCTGCGGGTGCAATCCGTTTTGATGCGTTTTTCACACGTGAAAAAAACTGAAGGTTTACAAACAACATCTCTTAGCAACCATCAGGGAAAAATGCATTCCACCCAGACTGCATCCAGATTACATCCGGATGCAATGCGTTTTTCACTGAAGCCCCATTCACTTCTATGGGGCCAGGGCTGCGTGAAGAACGCAGAATATAGAACATGTTGCAATTCTCATGCAACGCAGAAATAATGTGTAAAAAAAAACCGCTCATGTACACAGACACATTGAAATGAATGGGTCAGGATTCAGTGCGGGTGCTATGCATTTATTTCAGGCATCGCACCCACGCAGAAAACTGTCTCATGTGAAAGGGGCCTAATATAAATGCCACAGCAGTATAGCACATTTAATAACAATTCTTTTTTACTGAAACCCTCTTGTGATATCACAGCAGTTATCTGATGGAGACGCAGCTTTGATGTCACAGTAACTTATTTATGTATATGTTTTTCTGTAATCACAATTATGAATTTGGTCTTAGTACATATTGACCACCCTTTTTTAGCATGTGCGCATGCGCTTGCGTTCCACGGTGACATGCAGGCCGGACTTCCAGTTCCGGCTTGGCGCCTCACCATTGAGCGCCGTTATTTCCTGCCTATTTTTCTTTTTCCTTTTATTTTAACTTGTTTCATTCATGGGCAGAATAGTTTTTTATATGGGGGTTTCTTATTATCGCCGTATTTTTTAAGTATTTCCTAATAACTTTTTGACATCTATTTGGTCCGATCACGTGACCGGATAAGGAAGTGACGTCACGTGCATTCCATAGTGAGACGCACGCTTGGGCACACAGTATGATGGCTCCTCGTGATGTAGTAAGTTGTTTTTAATGTACTTAATTTGTGGTACTATAAATAGGCAGGAAGCATAGTCTGTCTCTATCCCCTGAGGAAGCGACAGCGAAATGTGCCTTGGGGTCTGAGGTGGCACTGGTCTGTATTGCCCTGTATTTGATGTATGGTTTGGGACTTATATGTACTGTAATTAATTTGGCACTTGCACTTTAATTATTTGGATACACTTTATAATGATGTACCTTGCTGTTCTGCCATACAGTATGATTGCACTTCCCAGATAGCCCCTCTTTTCTTGTATGCCACCACCATTGTCTTTTTAAAGGGAACCTGTCAGCTCTGAAACACCCTCCAAACTAGAGTAAGCGGTGTATAGTGTAAGTGAGGTCGCATCCGGTTATGTAATTTTTATCTTCATACTCACTTCCATTCTGATGTTGTGCTCCCACAAACCTGCAGTAAAATGCACTGAGAGGACTACTGGACTCACTCATATAATGGAGAGGACTCAAAGAAGAGTCCTCTCAATGCATTTTACTCCTGGTTTGTGGGAGCACAGCGACGGAATGGAAGTGAGTATGAAGATAAAACTTACATATTCGGATTCAGCATCACTTACACTATACATCGCTTACTCTAGTTCAGGGGGTGTTTCGGAGTTGACAGGTTCCCTTTAAATAGCTTTTATACTTACATGATGTAACAATAAAGTTTATATGTTTCTTTACATATGCTTACGTGTGTTTCTAGTATTGGAGTTCACAGTAACTTCGGCAAAACATGGTTGTGATCAGGTTCTGACTGGGAACTTAAAGAAGAACTCCCGCAAAAATTTTTATTCCATGTCTTGCTAGAAATGTACATGATGTAATCTGTAGTGAATGTCATTTTCTTACTAGTGTCTGTATTTGTGAGATATATCTCCCTGATGCTTCTTATCTGTGTCATGTGACCAGCAATCACTCACCAACTCACACATCATCTTATGTGTGGACAGGAAGTCTAATTCTCTATGTGTTTCTATGGGAGCCTTACTTTCGGTCTCATAGGAATGAATAGAGCAGTGACTGGCTTCCTGTCCTGGGTCAGTTGGAGGTCAGGGAGTTGGTCACATTACACAGCTACAATAAGAAGAGTGTGGATAACTCTCAATTAGAGTCTCTGATAAGAAGATGACAATCAGTGAAGACAGCAGAGGGATATTTCTCCAATAAAACATATACTTTATCGATTTAATTAAAAGATAGTATATCACACAGACCTAATTTAAAATCCAGATAAACGGAGAGGGGGGGTTTAATATTCCCTGGTATGCCCTAATCATAAGCCCTTTGCCCAGGGACGCCTCCTGATGGTGGAGGAGCCCTGTCCCCGTACCTAGATCTACCAATCCCTATTATCTTTTAATTAAATCAATAAAGTATATGTTTTATAGGAGAAATATCCCTCTGCTGTCTTCACTCTAAAGTCTCGGTGATCTCCATCCCTATCTCTTTCATCTTTATATAAGTTTGTTTATGTATGAAGATGACAATCACTACAGATTATATCATGCATCTTTCTAACAGGTCAGAGAATAAATATTTTTGCGGGAGTTCGGGCCCTGGAAAAAAAAAACTAAAAGTGGCCCCATATTGTAGACAGGTCCAGATTGACAGAAGGCGGGGTCAGCAGTACCAAAATACTACTGACAATACTGAACACAATACTATCCCATCATAACCATATACCACAGTGCAGTACAATATACTGCCCCAAAAGCTGTCCCTCTGTGGTGGCCATCAATAGCTGCCATTTTCTGTCCTCCTCCTATAGTTGTCTATGATTAAGATATGGAGCAGGGGCTTAGGACATGAGATGCCGGCCACAGCAGTTGAGTTCAGGAGGACATGTGCGGTCACTGGCCGGGTACATGATTATTTGATTCTCACATCATTAATTACTGCTGAGAGCTCATTATGTACCTGGTCAGCGGCAGAGAGGAGGACTTGGCCGGCCCCTTGTTCATCTACATAATGAAATAGGAGACAGCAAGGAACGACAGAACAGTATTATAACTTATACCTCCATTGTTCCTGGAGCATACATTTAGAAGTGTTTGACAGCTTTTTCTGGTGATGGACTGCATTAAGATTCAAAAAGTCATCTTCACAAAATCTGCTTCTTCATTTAAACATAAATCAAAATTTACTTAATGGATTTGACCCTTCCAGACCCTTGATATGATTAACTCTTGGAATGTCCCACCTCATAGACCATGCATTGATGAGTCATAGCTGTAACCTAGAGACCTTCGAAACAGTCTTTAAGGAACTCTTTACATGCCATGATGGAAATATAGCCTTGTCGGAGCACAAGTGTGTCAGGAATAGAGCAGTCAGTGGTTTGGTCATTATGAGTCACTTATTTATTCACCTGTCTCCTTCCCTTACACAGGCTACAGTATAACGGGCACATGGCCACATGTAGCTATAGTACAATACACAAATTGTGAGGAACAATCAACAGTGTGTAATACAATGTGACAGACTGTGTAAGCTTTTTGTAAAATTGCCTTGTATCATGTCATTTTTGTAGAAACAAGTATGTTTGGTCACAAATAATCAGATTATTTTATTAATTATATACATGTACATTCTTTATTGTGCCATCAAAAAATGTTGGGCAATCTAATCTTTTGTGACAAATATTGTTATTTTAACACAATATTTTATAGTGTTTTTTTACTTTTGTAGTTTTATTAGGTTTACTAAAGTATTTGAATGCTAGATTGGCAGGGTTTCTGGACCACTAGGAGCAGCCCCTGTATGGCCTTAACTTAGTGGAATTTTCCAAAAAGATGGTCAGTAACCATTGATCAGTTTGGGGTCAAGTATTGGGACTTCAATCCTGACAATAGGCAAGTAAATTTTACCCAAAAGATTAACATGATGTACTTAGGGTACGTTAACATGTCTAGTAAGTCTGTTCCAGCAGCCTGATCCGGTGGACTGCCAGAACAGCTTGCTGGATACGCTGCCCAAGACGTGAACATCCCCATAGTGCAAATGCAGTACCCAGACCCAGGCTATCTGCAATTCTATTATTTATATTTTATATTGTAATTTTATGTACATCAGCAATGGTTGGCATTAAGAATGGAACTTACCATCCTATTCCTCCCCTCTTGGTGGGAGAGGGCTGGTCCTACTTCCTACCAGGAAGGGATCTCTAGAGAGTTCTAAGGAGAGATAGCTAGGCTAGTGAGGAGTGAGGAAGCATGAACTTTTGCTCCCACTCCAAGGATCTTTAGGGCCACAGAATCAGCTCAACTGTGAGGAACACTGCACTGGGGAGACTGAAGGTCCAAGACCATGGATGTTCTTTGTAGCTACTGTACTATAGTCATTGGGATGACCAGCAACTAAAGCTTCACAGATCCTACTGGAGGTGAGGGGAGAACATGTTAAGACACCCCTCACCATAGCACAGCTCAGGCAAGCCAAAAAGCCTGTATTTATTCAAGAGGACACCAACATCTATAGGTTCCAGATCATAACCGTAGCAAAGTGAAATCATAAGAGAGAGAAGGACTGGCCTTGAGTGCTATTGTCTGCCATCTTGCCTGCCACCATACTTTCTCAGCTGGGGAGAGAGACAAGGCACCATGTATAGATGACAGCTGGATGTACTGTAATTCATCTTTGCACTCAGTAAAGAAAAACGTTTGTTGTCCTACATCTGCCTGAATCTTTCACACTACCTTTTCAATGTACCGAACCCCAGAGAGTGATGACTTAGGGGAATACACTGTGACACAACATCTCATGATGGCCACTACCACTCCCATTCTCTGCACCAGCTCATCATGGTGCTCACTGCATAAAGGAACCATTAAAAACAAATTTAATGCTAGTACATCTCAATTGCAGCCGATGTTCTGCAGACATAATGAGGGCACATTGGAATTTAATTTCTGCCCAGCTTTACATCTGGACTACTGGAATGCCTTTCTTGCACAGAATTCAAGTTAATAAGAATATATTAAAAACTTGCTTTTAATGCAGTTCCAATATTTTAAGTAGGGTCGACAGTGTTGAAATATGCTCCACTAAAAGCTGACCATAGACTCAACAGCACAAAAAAAAGCAACTGTGGTTCTCACGTGTGTCACAGCCCAACCACTGCCACTGACCCGAACTCTCAGCATCATAGATCCCTATTATGCTGCTAGTTTGGCTCAGTTAAATGTTTAGTTGGCCTGTGACACACACAAAAAATATGAATGGATAATGCCCGAATACTGACATGTGAATCTAGCCTCATTCCCAGAAGCTGAAGATATACATATTGAGAAGGCCATGGTGAAAGGGTAAAAAACTTAGATTAAAGGGGCTGTCTCATCACAAACAATGGGGGCATATTGCAAGGAAGTGCCCACATCGTCTTATATGTATCGAGAACGGAGCCCTGAACGTGTTGGAGGGCACACTGCGCATGCACAGCCACCCTCTAGTAATTTTCTATGGGGCTGATGAAAATAGCCGAGCACTGGCTCAGCTATTAATGTCAGGCCCATAGAAGTGAATGGGAGTGGTGGACAGTCATGCACGGTGCGCTCCCATTCACTTCTATGGGGAACGCGCTTGGTGGTGGCCGGACCAGAGTCCTCCAGCCACCACTTTGCGGATCTTGGCTCCCGATATAGCTGCGGGTCCCAGCGGTGGAACCCTCACCTATAAGACAGTGGGGCATATCCTAGCGATATGCCCCCATTGTAATGAGACAACCCCTTAAAGCAAGATCTGCTAGTTCTCCTAATTAGTAAATATGTTTTCCCACTAACTAACAATTCCGGAGCACCTTTTCTTAGAACTCAGCATTGTGCTGTTCCTTTATTATTCCTATTGGAAATTTATGAATAAACTGACAACTAGGTGTAATCATTCCCCTTGTCAAAGGAGTGTGTCCCTACATAATCTCATACTGTCAGCACCGATTAGATATTGTTAGAGTGAATAAGGAGAAGCCCCTAGCTGGTAATACCAAGTAATCAATTTATCCATGAATTCTAGAATGAATAATGGAGGAAAGATAAGTCACAAATTTTTTAAAAAAAATGCTCCAGAATTGGTATATAAACCCCTTCTTAACCAAGCTGCTGGTAATTTTGTCAACAATGTTTTCAATTTTTCCTGTCAAAGTGCACAGAGAGCAGAGCTTCTAGGTGTAATGGTAACGCCCTTGTTGCTCCTAGAGGTTAATTGGCATTTATTAAAACATCCTTTTCCTCAGCAATGTGGGGACATATGAACATAGATAGGAGCAACACAGATGCCTTCAGCTGCCAAGTGCACATGTAACAGGTCAGCCAGATTCACAGGTGCAAATCTGCTCACAGACTTGGAGGCCTTCACAAGGCCAGTGGCTGCCATGACAAATGTTCAAACCCAGCTATTAAAGGGGTAATACAGTATATTGGCACTGTAGAAAGTATACAAATTTGCCTCTTGAAAATACACCCCAAGGCCTCCTTTATATACACTTTTTATATGAGTTTTTATTTGCCTTCTAAATAACAATGTTTTTCCTAGTTTGTTTTCTGCCTAGAGCATGCTGCAATTTGAGAAAAAAGGAAGCCAAGGATGACAAACATGAAGGATAACACACCAAAACATAAGAACACCATAAACAAAAAAAAAAGCATTGCTAGTAGTCCATTATGTTTGAATACTGACTTTTATGTAAAATCTGGCCGCATCGTATTGAGCAAATAAATGCTGGAAAAATGCAGCATTTTGCATCCGTGAAACCACCCTAGGGGTCTATTCACAAGTAGGTTTGCCATCCTTTCCATCAAAAAATACTGACACATATCTGAGAATTATTTATTATCTGGTTCAGAAAGTCACATATGTGATAAATAGCCATATTCCATACCTACCAAATGTCCCTCTTTTAGAGGGACAGTCCCTCTTTTTGACCCAAGTCCCCCTGTCCCTCTTTGATCCTTAAATGTCCCTCTTTTTGACCTGGAGAGTTAATGCATAACTGTGCATTAAAAATTTACTAAATTGCTCCTTACTAAAGTGTCTGTACAGTTTCTACCTGTATATTAGACCAGAACTTCATTATTTGATGCAATTTGGACCTTAAAATTTCTACAGTGCCTACAAGTAGTATTCAACCCCCTGCAGATTTAGCTGGTTTGATAAGATGCAAATAAGTTAGAGCCTTCAAACTTCAAACAAGAGCAGGATTTATTAACAGATGCATAAATCTTACAAACCAAAAAGTTATGTTGCTCAGTTAAATTTTAATAAATTTTAAACATAAAAGTGTGGGTCAATTATTATTCAATCCCTAGGTTTAATATTTTGTGGAATAACCCTTGTTTGCAATTACAGCTAATAATCGTCTTTTATAAGACCTGATCAGGCCGGCACAGGTCTCTGGAGTTATCTTGGCCCACTCCTCCATGCAGATCTTCTCCAAGTTATCTAGGTTCTTTGGGTGTCTCATGTGGACTTTAATCTTGAGCTCCTTCCACAAGTTTTCAATTGGGTTAAGGTCAGGAGACTGACTAGGCCACTGCAACACCTTGATTTTTCCCTTTGAGCCAGGCCTTGGTTTTCTTGGCTGTGTGCTTTGGGTCGTTGTCTTGTTGGAAGATGAAATGACGACCCATCTTAAGATCCTTGATGGAGGAGCGGAGGTTCTTGGCCAAAATCTCCAGGTAGGCCGTGCTATCCATCTTCCCATGGATGCGGACCAGATGGCCAGGCCCCTTGGCTGAGAAGCAGCCCCACAGCATGATGCTGCCACCACCATGCTTGACTGTAGGGATGGTATTCTTGGGGTCGTATGCAGTGCCATCCAGTCTCCAAACGTCACGTGTGTGGTTGGCACCAAAGATCTCGATCTTGGTCTCATCAGACCAGAGAACCTTGAACCAGTCTGTCTCAGAGTCCTCCAAGTGATCATGAGCAAACTGTAAACGAGCCTTGACATGACGCTTTGAAAGTAAAGGTACCTTACGGGCTCGTCTGGAACGGAGACCATTGCGGTGGAGTACGTTACTTATGGCATTGACTGAAACCAATGTCCCCACTGCCATGAGATCTTCCCGGAGCTCCTTCCTTGTTGTCCTCGGGTTAGCCTTGACTCTTCGAACAAGCCTGGCCTCGGCACGGGAGGAAACTTTCAAAGGCTGTCCAGGCTGTGGAAGGCTAACAGTAGTTCCATAAGCCTTCCACTTCCGGATGATGCTCCCAACAGTGGAGACAGGTAGACCCAACTCCTTGGAAAGGGTTTTGTACCCCTTGCCAGCCTTGTGACCCTCCACGATCTTGTCTCTGATGGCCTTGGAATGCTCCTTTGTCTTTCCCATGTTGACCATGTATGAGTGCTGTTCACAAGTTTGGGGAGGGTCTTAAATAGTCAGAAAAGGCTGGAAAAACAGATAATTAATCCAAACATGTGAAGCTCATTGTTCTTTGGGCCTGAACTACTTCTTAATACTTTAGGGGAACCAAACAGAATTCTGGTGGTTTGAGGGGTTGAATAATAATTGACCCACACTTTTATGTTTAAAATTTATTAAAATTTAACTGAGCAACATAACTTTTTGGTTTGTACGATTTATGCATCTGTTAATAAATCCTGCTCTTGTTTGAAGTTTGAAGGCTCTAACTTATTTGCATCTTATCAAACCAGCTAAATCTGCAGGGGGTTGAATACTACTTGTAGGCACTGTATAATCTGATGATTTATGTGCTAATATTTATATGGACATTGAAACGCAAGAAAAAAATTGCTGCAGGGGCTCCAGTAATTATGCTTTGGGCAGAGTTAGAGGCGTGGCATAGTATGAAAAAAATTGCCGTTATGCATGCCGCACACATTGTCCCTCTTTGCAATTTTCAAAAGTTGGGAGGTATGATATTCAGTCCTGGTGGATCTGCTTCTCCACAGTGGCAACATGGTAGAGGTGGTAGTCTGACACTCCGTACACTGTGCTGACGCATATGATATCAGCACAGTAAGTGTGAATGGAGGGTGATGAGCAGCAAGTGACGTCCCCTCGCTGATGTCCCTGAGTTATGTAAAAATAAAGCTAGAAGAGAATACACACCTTAATATTGAGGAAGTTACAGCAAAACATCATAATGAAGAATTGCACACTGGAACACTGAGCTACAGCAGGTCCCAGCATAAAGTAGTAATCAATGAATATGGAGTGGGACACTGAGCTGCTACAAGCTCCAGCAAACCCTAGAAATAAATATACAATGGAACACCGAGGCACTGTAAGTCCCAGCATAACCTAGAATGTTTAATATTTACCCACTGAAAAACTCATGTCCCAGTGCAACCCTGGAGTTTGATAATTAGAGATGAGCGAGTAGTGTTCGATCGAGCTGGTATTCGATCGAATACTACGCTATTCGGCGTACTCGATTTCGTTCGAGTATAACGGCGATGGCGCACTTAGAATTCGTTTCCCCTCCCACCTTCCCTGGCGCTCTTTTTCCACCAATCACCATGCAGGGGGGGTATGACAGGCACGCTGAGCACGCTGGCAGCGCGAAAACGGCGTCTACATGGATTGGCTGGAAAAACCATGTGACCTCGAATATTAAAAACTCAGCTCTTCCTGCTCGTACGCATATGCTGCGTGAACTTAGTCAGGGACAGAGGCTGGAGAAGGGAGAGACAGGTTTTAGCTGTTGGACAGGCAGGAGCGTGATTAAAAGCCCTTATCAGGGCTACTATAGTGCAGTACAGTGATAGCTTTACTACAATATAGACTTTACAGAGAACGGCTGCTGTATTCAGGGATAGCTGCTGGAGTAGGGACAGAGAGAGGCATTAGTGGTGTATTAGGTGCTCTGCTACATACCAAACTATATTTGGCACTACTGCTGTGTACCTTGAACTATAAAATTTATAGGCCTTATAATTGGCAACTGTACTGTGCGTTCTCTTGCAAACTAAATTAAATACCTGGTGTTAATACCCCACCGTCTGAACAGTTAGTACACGGCTGTGTACCTTGAACTATAAAATATATAGGCCTTATAATTGGCAACTGTACTGTGCGTTCTCTTGCAAACTAATTTAAATACCTGGTGTTAATACACACCGTTCTGAACAGTTAGTACACGGCTGTGTACCTTGAACTATAAAATATATAGGCCTTATAATTGGCAACTGTACTGTGCGTTCTCTTGCAAAATAATTTAAATACCTGGTGTTAATACCACCGTCTGAACAGTTAGTACACGGCTGTGTACTTGAACTATAAAATATATAGGCCTTATAATTGGCAACTGTACTGTGCGTTCTCTTGCAAACTAATTTAAATACCTGGTGTTAATACCCACCGTCTGAACAGTTAGTACACGGCTGTGTACCTTGAACTATAAAATATATAGGCCTTATAATTGGCAACTGTACTGTGCGTTCTCTTGCAAATAATTTAAATACCTGGTGTTAATACCACACCGTCTGAACAGTTAGTACACGGCTGTGTACCTTGAACTATAAAATATATAGGCCTTATAATTGGCAACTGTACTGTGCGTTCTCTTGCAAAATAATTTAAATACCTGGTGTTAATACCCACCGTCTGAACAGTTAGTACACGGCTGTGTACCTTGAACTATAAAATATATAGGCCTTATAATTGGCAACTGTACTGTGCGTTCTCTTGCAAACTAATTTAAATACCTGGTGTTAATACCCACCGTCTGAACAGTTAGTACACGGCTGTGTACCTTGAACTATAAAATATATAGGCCTTATAATTGGCAACTGTACTGTGCGTTCTCTTGCAAAACTAATTTAAATACCTGGTGTTAATACCCACCGTCTGAACAGTTAGTACACGGCTGTGTACCTTGAACTATAAAATATATAGGCCTTATAATTGGCAACTGTACTGTGCGTTCTCTTGCAAAATAATTGAAATACCTGGTGTTAATACCCACCGTCTGAACAGTTAGTACACGGCCGTGTACCTTGAACTATAAAATATATAGGCCTTATAATTGGCAACTGTACTGTGCGTTCTCTTGCAAACTAATTTAAATACCTGGTGTTAATACACACCGTCTGAACAGTTAGTACACGGCTGTGTACCTTGAACTATAAAATATATAGGCCTTATAATTGGCAACTGTACTGTGCGTTCTCTTGCAAAATAATTTAAATACCTGGTGTTAATACCCACCGTCTGAACAGTTAGTACACGGCTGTGTACCTTGAACTATAAAATATATAGGCCTTATAATTTGGCAACTGTACTGTGCGTTCTCTTGCAAACTAATTTAAATACCTGGTGTTAATACCCACCGTCTGAACAGTTAGTACACGGCTGTGTACCTTGAACTATAAAATATATAGGCCTTATAATTGGCAACTGTACTGTGCGTTCTCTTGCAAACTAATTTAAATACCTGGTGTTAATACCCACCATCTGAACAGTTAGTACACGGCTGTGTACCTTGAACTATAAAATATATAGGCCTTATAATTGGCAACTGTACTGTGCGTTCTCTTGCAAATAATTTAAAATACCTGGTGTTAATACCCACCGTCTGAACAGTTAGTACACGGCTGTGTACCTTGAACTATAAAATATATAGGCCTTATAATTGGCAACTGTACTGTGCGTTCTCTTGCAAACTAATTTAAATACCTGGTGTTAATACCCACCGTCTGAACAGTTAGTACACGGCTGTGTACCTTGAACTATAAATATATAGGCCTTATAATTGGCAACTGTACTGTGCGTTCTCTTGCAAAATAATTTAAATACCTGTTGTTAATACCCACCGTCTGAACAGTTAGTACACGGCTGTGTACCTTGAACTATAAATATATAGGCCTTATAATTGGCAACTGTACTGTGCGTTCTCTTGCAAAATAATTTAAATACCTGTTGTTAATACCCACCGTCTGAACAGTTAGTACACGGCTGTGTACCTTGAACTATAAAATATATAGGCCTTATAATTGGCAACTGTACTGTGCGTTCTCTTGCAAAATAATTTAAATACCTGTTGTTAATATCCACCGTCTGAACAGTTAGTACACGGCTGTGTACCTTGAACTATAAAATATATAGGCCTTATAATTGGCAACTGTACTGTGCGTTCTCTTGCAAAATAATTTAAAATACCTGTTGTTAATACCCACCGTCTGAACAGTTAGTACACGGCTGTGTACCTTGAACTATAAAATATATAGGCCTTATAATTGGCAACTGTACTGTGCGTTCTCTTGCAAAATAATTTAAATACCTGTTGTTAATACACACCGTCTGAACAGTTAGTACACGGCTGTGTACCTTGAACTATAAAATATATAGGCCTATAATTGGCAACTGTTACTGTGCGTTCTCTTGCAAACTAATTTAAATACCTGGTGTTAATACCCACCGTCTGAACAGTTAGTACACGGCCGTGTACCTTGAACTATAAAATATATAGGCCTTATAATTTGGCAACTGTACTGTGCGTTCTCTTGCCAAACTAATTTAAATACCTGGTGTTAATACCACCGTCTGAACAGTTAGTACACGGCTGTGTACCTTGAACTATAAAATATATAGGCCTTATAATTGGCAACTGTACTGTGCGTTCTCTTTGCAAACTAATTTAAATACCTGGTGTTAATACCCACCGTCTGAACAGTTAGTAACACGGCTGTGTACCTTGAACTATAAAATATATAGGCCTTATAATTGGCAACTGTACTGTGCGTTCTCTTGCCAAACTAATTTAAATACCTGGTGTTAATACCCACCGTCTGAACAGTTAGTACACGGCTGTGTACCTTGAACTATAAAATATATAGGCCTTATAATTGGCAAACTGTACTGTGCGTTCTCTTGCAAAATAATTTAAATACCTGGTGTTAATACCCACCGTCTGAACAGTTAGTACACGGCTGTGTACCTTGAACTATAAAATATATAGGCCTTATAATTGGCAACTGTACTGTGCGTTCTCTTGCAAAATAATTTAAATACCTGTTGTTAATACCCACCGTCTGAACAGTTAGTACACGCTGTGTACCTTGAACTATAAAATATATAGGCCTTATAATTGGCAACTGTACTGTGCGTTCTCTTGCAAAATAATTTAAATACCTGTTGTTAATATCCACCGTCTGAAACAGTTAGTACACGGCTGTGTACCTTGAACTATAAAATATATAGGCCTTATAATTGGCAACTGTACTGTGCGTTTCTCTTGCAAAATAATTTAAATACCTGTTGTTAATACCCACCGTCTGAACAGTTAGTACACGGCTGTGTACCTTGAAACTATAAAATATATAGGCCTATATAATTGGCAACTGTACTGTGCGTTCTCTTGCAAAATAATTTAAATACCTGGTGTTAATACCCACCGTCTGAACAGTTAGTACACGGCTCGTGTACCTTGAACTATAAAATATATAGGCCTTATAATTGGCAACTGTACTGTGCGTTCTCTTGCAAAACTAATTTAAATACCTGGTGTTAATACCCACCGTCTGAACAGTTAGTACACGGCTGTGTACCTTGAACTATAAAATATATAGGCCTTATAATTGCCAACTGTTACTGTGCGTTCTCTTGCAAACTAATTTAAATACCTGGTGTTAATACACACCGTCTGAACAGTTAGTACACGGCTTGTGTACCTTGAACTATAAAATATATAGGCCTTATAATTGGCAACTGTACTGTGCGTTCTCTTGCAAACTAATTTTAAATACCTGGTGTTAATACCCACCGTCCTGAACAGTTAGTACACGGCCGTGTGTACCTTGAACTATAAAATATATAGCCTTATAATTGGCAACTGTACTGTGCGTTCTCTTGCAAACTAATTTAAATACCTGGTGTTAATACCCACCGTCTGAACAGTTAGTACACGGCTGTGTACCTTGAACTATAAAATATATAGGCCTTATAATTGGCAACTGTACTGTGCGTTCTCTTGCAAAATAATTTAAATACCTGGTGTTAATA
>ONZH01017956.1:0-49346 GCA_900303285.1 Rhinella marina
TAGGCAGCCTAACATGAAGTCTGCCATGTGCGCCAGAATCCAACACGTAAGAATTCCCTCTCCTCACTGGCCTGACTCTCCATTTCCTCCTCCTCCTTCTCCTCCTCCTCCAAGTCCTCCTCTTCAGCCCATACACGCTCAAGAGTTAAGGACTGAGCACTGGTATCCTCTACTGTCTCGCCGACATTCTCCTCCTCTTCCTCCTCATCCTCATCCCCCTCCTCTGATACGCGCTGAGAAACAGACCGAGGGTGCTCTGGCTATCAAGCGACGTATCTTCCTCCACCGTCTCTTGTGACAAGCGCAAAGCATCCGACTTGATGCTGAGCAGTGAGTTTTTCAACAGGGCAAAGCAGCGGGATGGTGAGGCTGATAATGGCGGCATCGCCGCTGACCATCTGTGTTGACTCCTCAAAGTTGCTCAACACCTGGCAGATATCAGACATCCACGTCCACTCCTCATTGTAGACTTGAGGAATCTGACTGACCTGACTACCATTCTGGTGGAAGTTGACATCTGGCAGTCTACAATCGCTCTGCGCTGCTGGTAAACTCTGGATAACATATTTAATGTGGAATTCCCATCTCGTGGGCACGTCGCACAACAGTCGGTGAGCGGACCAGTTTGTAGGCGGCGCTGCGCTGCCCTGAGAGTGGCAGCATCTGTGCTCGACTTGCGGAAATGCGCACAGATGCGGCGCACCTTGGTGAGCAAATCAGACAGATTGGGGTATGTCTTGAGGAACCGCTGAACTATTAGATTGAACACGTGGGCCAGGCATGGCACATGTGTCAGTCTGCCGAGTTGCAGAGCCGCCACCAGGTTACGCCCGTTGTCACACACAACCATGCCTGGCTTGAGGTTCAGCGGTGCCAGCCACACATCGGTCTGCGCCGTGATGCCCTGTAACAGCTCTTGGGCGGAGCTACCGACTGAAGGCGTCGTGCCCACGGATGGTAATTCGGTGGAGGAGGAGGAGGGGTCGGAGGAGGAGGAGGCGGCATAGTACGTCTGAGAGACCGTGACCAAGGTAGGCCCCGCAATCCTCGGTGTGGGCAGTACATGAGCGGCCCCAGGGTCATTCTCGGTCCCAGCCTCCACCAAGTTAACCCAATGTGCCGTCAGTGAGATATAGTGTCCCTGCCCGGCAGTACTTGTCCACGTGTCTGTGGTTAGGTGGACCTTCTCAGAAACAGCGTTGGTCAGGGCACGGATGATGTTCTGTGACACGTGCTGGTGTAGGGCTGGGACGGCACATCGGGAAAAATAGTGGCGGCTGGGGACCGAATACCGAGGGGCAGCCAACGCCATGAGTTTTCGAAAGGCCTCGGTCTCTACATGCCTATAGGGCAGCATCTCCAGGCTAAGCAATTTGGAGATGTGGACGTTAAAGGCTTGGGCATGTGGGTGGGTGGAACTGTATTTTCTCATGCGCTCCAGCATCTGCTGTAAAGACAGCTGAACGCTGCGCTGGGACACGTTGGTGGACACTGTGGAGGATCGTGGGGGCGAAGGTGTGGTTTTCCGGCGGGAGGCGCTCGTGCCGGGATCCTGGGCAGGGGGTTGACTAGCAGAGGCAGCAAGTGACGCAGGGGGTTGACTAGCAGAGGCAGCGAGTGACACAGGGGAAGGAGCAGTGTGTGACCCGCAGGAGGTGGTGAACGGCCTTGGTTCCATTGAGTGGGGTGTTTAGTACTCATATTCCTGCGCATGCTGGTAGTGGTTAGGCTAGTAGTGGTGGCACCCCTGCTGATCCTGGTGTGGCACAGGTTGCACACCACAGTCCGTCGGTCATCCTCACTTTCTTTAAAGAACCTCCAGACTTGCGAACATCTAGGCCTCGCCACGGGAGCTTCACTACGTGAAACAGTTGCTGCTGATGCACCAGCTCTGGCCCTGCTTCTCCCTCTGGCCACACCACTGCCTCTTACAACCTGTTCTGGTGCAGCACTCGCCTCCGCCTCAGAAGCACTGTCTTCACTCGGCACATCAACCCAGCTTGGGTCAGTCACCTCGTCATCCTCCGATTCCTCAGTCTACTCCCCCCTCGGAATTCCTCCCCTAAAAACAACTTCACCACTGTCTGACAACCGTATCTCCTCATCGTCCGACACCTCTTTACAAACTTCTTCCACTAACTCAACATTGTCATCATCATCATCATCATCATCATCACCCACAGACTGCGACAGTTGGAAAACTTGGGCATCGGGAACGAGGTCAGCAGCAACCTGAGAAGTGGTTTGTGACTCTGGGAAGGGTCCAGAAAACAGTTCCTGAGAGTATGCCGGATCGCATTCCAAATTTTCCTGGGAGGGGGCAGACTGGGGGATAGGAGGTTGAGGTGGAGGAGCCATAGGAGTGCTCCCTTGGGTAACGTGGGTGGACTGCGTGGAAGACTGACTGGTGGACAAATTACTTGAAGCATTGTCCGCAATCCATGAGATCAGCTGTTTGCACTGTTGTGGTTTCAACAGTCCTCTACCACGTGTCGGAGACCTAACTCACACCCTGTTAACGGTGGCTATTTAGACTGCGACCCAGACAAATGTCGCACAGACAGTTTTTTGGATCAAGTTGTAGATGTTATTGGTAGCAAATGACTTGGTTGTATTCTGTGACGTACAGAAAGTGTCACCTGGACAGTATATACGGATTGGAGCGAGTGTGCTGAACTGTGAAACACAGAAAGGTTACACGCAGCTGAGTAAAATGGATTTGTATCACTGAGCTAAAACAACAAAAAAACTAATTTATTTTTTTATATTTTGTTTTTTTGGGAACGTGACGTGCAGGAACTATCGGAGACCTAACTCACACCCTGTTAACGGTGGCTATTTAGACTGCGACCCAGACAAATGTCGCACAGAGAGTTTTTTGGATCAAGCTGTAGACGTTATTGGTAGCAAATGACTTGCTTGTATTCTGTGACGTACAGAAAGTGTTACCTGGACAGTATATACGGATTGGAGCGAGTGTGCTGAACAGTGACACACAGAACGGTTACATGCAGCTAAATAAAATGGATTTGTATCACTGAGCTAAAACAACAAAAAAACTAATTTTTTTTTTTATATTTTGTTTTTTTGGAAATGTGACGTGCAGGAACTATCGGAGACCTAACTCACACCCTGTTAACGGTGGCTATTTAGACTGCGACCCAGACAAATGTCGCACAGAGAGTTTTTTGGATCAAGCTGTAGACGTTATTGGTAGCAAATGACTTGGTTTTATTCTGTGACGTACAGAAAGTGTCACCTGGACAGTATATACGGATTGGAGCAAGTGTGCTGAACAGTGACACACAGAACGGTTACACGCAGCTGAGTAAAATGGATTTGAATCACTGAGCTAAAACAACAAAAAAAAACTAATTTTTTTTTATATTTTGTTTTTTTGGGAACGTGACGTGCAGGAACTATCGGAGACCTAACTCACACCCTGTTAACACTGGCTATTTAGACTGTGTCCCAGACAAATGTCGCACAGAGAGTTTTTTGGATCAAGCTGTAGACGTTATTGGTAGCAAATGACTTGGTTGTATTCTGTGACGTACAGAAAGTGTCACCTGGACAGTATATACGGATTGGAGCGAGTGTGCTGAAGTTTGACACACAGAAAGGTTACACGCAGCTGAGTAAAATGGATTTGTATCACTGAGCTAAAACAACAAAAAAATATATTTTTTTTTTATATTTTGTTTTTTATATTTTTTTTAAATTTTGTTTTTTTGGGAACGTGACGTGCAGGAACTATCGGAGACCTAACTCACACCCTGTTAACGGTGGCTATTTAGACTGCGACCCAGACAAATGTCGCACAGAGAGTTTTTTGGATCAAGCTGTAGACGTTATTGGTAGCAAATGACTTGGTTGTATTCTGTGACGTACAGAAAGTGTCACCTGGACAGTATATACGGATTGGAGCGAGTGTGCTGAACTGTGACACACAGAAAGGTTACACGCAGGTGAGTAAAATGGATTTGTATCACTGAGCTAAAACAACAAAAAAACTAATTTTTTTTTATATTTTGTTTTTTTGGGAACATGACGTGCAGGAACTATCGGAGACCTAACTCACACCCTCTTAACGGTGGCTATTTAGACTGCGACCCAGACAAATGTCGCACAGGGAGTTTTTTTAATCAAGCTGTAGACGTTATTGGTAGCAAATGACTTGGTTGTATTCTGTGACGTACAGAAAGTGTCACCTGGACAGTATATACGGATTGGAGCGAGTGTGCTGAACTGTGACACACAGAACGGTTACACGCAGCTGAGTAAAATGGATTTGTATCACTGAGCTAAAACAACAAAAAAACTAATTTTTTTTTTATATTTTGTTTTTTTGAGAACGTGACGTGCAGGAACTATCGGAGACCTAACTCACACCCTGTTAACGGTGGCTATTTAGACTGCGACCCAGACAAATGTCGCACAGAGAGTTTTTTGGATCAAGCTGTAGATGTTATTGGTAGCAAATGACTTGGTTGTATTCTGTGACATACAGAAAGTGTCACCTGGACAGTATATGCGGATTGGAGCGAGTGTGCTGAACTGTGACACACAGAAAGGTTACACACAGCTGAGTAAAATGGATTTGTATCACTGAGCTAAAACAACAAAAAAAAATTATTTTTTTTTATATTTTGTTTTTTATGTATTTTTTTTAATTTGGTTTTTTTGGAAACGTGACGTGCAGGAACTATCGGAGACCTAACTCACACCCTGTTAACGGTGGCTATTTAGACTGCGACCCAGACAAATGTCGCACAGAGAGTTTTTTGGATTAAGCTGTAGACGTTATTGGTAGCAAATGACTTGGTTGTATTCTGTGACGTACAGAAAGTTTCACCTGGACAGTATATACGGATTGGAGCGAGTGTGCTGAACTGTGACACACAGAACGGTTACACGCAGCTGAGTAAAATGGATTTGTATCACTGAGCTAAAACAACAAAAAAAATATTTTTTTTTTAATATTTTGTTTTTTATATTTTTTTTAAATTTTGTTTTTTTGGGAACGTGACGTGTAGGAACTATCGGAGACCTAACTCACATCCTGTTAACGGTGGCTATTTAGACTTCGACCCAGACAAATGTCGCACAGAGAGTTTTTTGGATCAAGCTGTAGACATTATTGGTAGCAAATGACTTGGTTGTATTCTGTGACGTACAGAAAGTGTCACCTGGACAGTATATACGGATTGGAACGAGTGTGCCGAACTGTGACACACAGAAAGGTTACATGCAGCTAAATAAAATGGATTTGTATCACTGAGCTAAAACAACAAAAAAACGAATTTTTTTTTTATATTTTGTTTTTTTGGAAACGTGACATGCAGGAACTATCGGAGACCTAACACACACCCTGTTAACGGTGGCTATTTAGACTGCAACCCAGACAAATGTCGCACAGAGAGTTTTTTGGATCAAGCTGTATACGTTATTGGTAGCAAATGACTTGGTTGTATTCTGTGACGTACAGAAAGTGTCACCTGGACAGTATATATGGTTTGGAGTGAGTGTGCTGAACTGTGACACACAGAATGGTTCCACACTGCTGTGTGCAATGGATTTGTATCACTGATATAGAACAATAAAAAAAAAACAGGGTTATATATGGCGATAGCTGCACTACTACTGCCAGCCAGCCAGCCTAGCCAGGAGACAAAAAAAAAATTTCTTCTAGCCTCTTAGAAGGGCTGTTGGGTTCTTTATGGGTGATTCCTGCCTAACAGAGAACTAAATGCAGGCCCTAACACTGTCCCTGAAATGCAGTAGCTCTATCCCTAACGAGATCCAGACGGCATCTGAGCCGAGCACCGCGGCCAGTCACTAGTATATTCCAGGGTCACCTGATCAGGCCAGTCAACCCCTGCTATCGACATGTATGGGCCCCACGTTATGCTGGGTGTACCGTAGAGTCTCCTGGCTTGTGATTGGCTGTGTTTATAGGCGCCAAAAAGGCACGACGCGGAAGTTGCCATTTCCTCGAGTATGGCGAGATACTCGTCTGAGCAGCGAGCACTTACGAGTACCCTAATACTCGAACGAGCACCAAGCTCGGACGAGTATGCTCGCTCATCTCTAGTTACTACCTAAAATTTGTCACTGAACAAATGAAAAAAGATTTAAGTGATTTTCTCACTTCAGTAAATGGCATTTATCATGTAGAGAAAGTTAATACAAGGCACTTACTAATGTATTATTATCCATATTGCTTCCTTTGCTGGCTGGATTTGTTTTTCCATCACATTATACACTGCTTGTTTCCTTGGTTATGACCACCTTGCAATCCATCAGTGGTGATCATGCCTGCACACTATAAGAAAAAAGTGCCCGCCCATCTGGTGGCCGAGATTGTGGGAGCGCACATGAGCTGGTGCTTTTTTCTATAGTGTGCAAGCACGACCACAGCTGCTGGATTGCAGAGTGGTCATAACCATGGAAATGAGCAGTGTATAATGTGATGGAAAAATGAATCCTGCCAGCAAAGGAGGCAATATGGATAATCACAATACATTACATTTACAATTACATTAGTAAGTGCCTTGTATTAACTTTCTGTACATAATAAAAGCTATTTGCTAAAGTGACACAACCTCTTTAAACAAAGTGAAAGAGAAAAATAAAGTTTATTTTCTTCTAAACCAAGCCTTTCTTTTTTCACTTGTTTTGAGTGTTGGATAAATGTTTTCTTTGTCTCAAATAAATTAATGCATGAATAGGAATGGCATTCAAATAGAATAATTGTAGTGAACATAGGAACGGGTAGTAAATATCTTTAGGTACTAGCTGTTATAAAATAGATATACATAAAGCTGTGAAAAACAGCAGATGTTTCTTTTGTAAAAAAAAAAATGCTATCAGAGTATTGGGCATGTCTGTCACCAGCAACTACCCTTTCAAACTGTTTGCATAGACACATACAGTATTTCACCTGATTAAAAACTTAGTTTTTTGTTGATCTGAGGCTCCATTCTCAAGTTATAATACTTTTTAATATGCAGATTAGACCTTTGGTGCAATGAGGGTCTCATCTTTGCTCTTGTTACACTCAAACTCCACTCCTTTGGCCCCTTTCAGACAAGAGAGTTCCATGCTCCGGATTCGCAGCGCAAGTATGCAGCAGCTCCCATTCTGACCTCCCGGCACTGATGGGGTCACATTGCATTATATTTATTTATGATGCAATGTAAACCTTAGAGGTATGTAATGTATTGTATAACACTGACAGCATTATGTCAGTGTTATCCAATACATTCCAGAACTGTAAGGGCTACATAGCATCATAAATCAATATAATGCTATGCGACCCCGTCAGTGCCGGGAGGACAGTACGGGAGCTGCCGCAGACACTCGCTGTGAGCCCCAAGTGTGGAACTTGCTGGTCTGAAAGGGGCCTTTCTGTGGTCAGCCCCTCCGCTGTTGCTTTGTCACTGCCTGGCCCTGTCAATCAAAGTAGCCAGGGAGAGCTTGGCCAGAGAAATTAATGTGGAGCTTGGGAACTAATTTGCATATTAAGAAAAAGAAACATTAAGGCCCTTTTAGACGGGCCGATTATTCTCCCTGCCCGAGCGCCGATCAGCGATATCGGCGCTCGGGCAGGGAGCCTTTACACGGCCCGACGAATCGAGCGCCGGGCCGCACGAGTGATCGCTGTATCGCTCGTGCGGCCTGGAAGCTCCATACTGTCAGGCGCACATCGCCTGTTTACACAGGGCGATGTGCGCCCGACAGATTGGATCTTTTGGTTTCTACAAAAGATCCAATCAGCCGACGAACGAGCGTTTTGCTCGTTCGTCGGCTGATTAGGGCCACTTTTACAGGGGCCGATTATCGGCACTAGCGTTCCTAGGAACGATTTTTCGGCCGATAATCGGCCCGTGTAAAAGGACCTTAACTTAGGAACGGCACCTTGGATCAACTATAGGAAAACAGGCTTTTAATCAGGTGAACCACAGCTATGTGTCTATACAGACAGTTTGATAGAGAGGTTACAAATTCACTTTAAAAACCAACAAAACCAACGATCCTTGTCTTTTGTTGATGGGGGGTCAATCTCTTGTTATGAAATTATGAAAATATAAGTAGTGGTGGTAAGTGGGAGAAAAGTAAAACTCAAGAGGACCTGTCACCTCTCCTGACATGCCTGTTTTAATATCTTCATACATTCCCCCATGTAATAACAATTCTGTAGCATCTATTCTTATGGCTCTATGGTGTACCATTCCTTTATTATTTCTACTAGAAGTTATGAATGAATTGCTAGCAGTCTTCAGTAAGGGTACAGAGGGGTGGTAGCCAGTTAGGGGTGTGTATATGCACAGTCTGAAAATGGCAGCACTGATTAAATAGAGTGAGTGTCACGCTCGGGTGTGGGGGGAAAAGCCACACCGAGCGTATGAGGGATGGGAACAGACAAAACCAGGGAACTGGTCACCTCCTGCAGGGGACCCTAAGACTAGGCCCTAGCTGGCTACCAGTATGAACTAACCCGGGTGGTAGGAAAGCTCATACACAGGAACCTAATCTGAATAAACCCTAGAACACCCTGCAGTCTAATGACACAAGAGAGTAACCTGTTCCTCCAAGCGTAAGGAGGAACAGGAGACTCAAACAGGAATAACCAAAGGAAGGGAAAACACTTAACTTTAAGTAGAACTCAGCAACAGGATCTCAGCCGAGATCCACACCACTCTCAACAGGTATGTAGCAGATATAAACCGCAAGGGATACTGGGAGAGGAAGAGGTAAGTAGGAGACAGCTAATTGCCCAGCGGCAACAGCTGAGGGAAAGGGGTGTGGAGAACAGCACCCAAACCACAGGGAATAGCCTGTCAAACCTGTCACTTAGAAAGCCGCGCAGAACGTCTGATTCCAGACGCAAGACCACTCGTGACATTACCCCCCCTTTTACGGGTGACCTCCGGGCACCCAGGACCAACTTTATCAGGGTGACATCTGTGAAAGGCTTTTACCAAACGACTGGCATTCACGTCAGATGCCGGTACCCATGACCTCTCCTCAGGACCATAACCCTTCCAATGAACCAGATATTGAAGGGTCCCACGAAGAACTCGAGAATCAATGATCTTGACAATCTGAAATTCCAAATTACCATCCACCAAGACAGGCGCAGGTGGCAAGGGAGATGGCTCCAGAGGTTCAACATACCTCTTCAACAAACATCTGTGAAACACATTATGGATTTTCAGGGCCTGCGGAAGTTCAAGACGAAATGCTACAGGATTAATAATGGCCGTGATTTTATATGGGCCAATAAATCTTGGACCCAACTTCCATGAAGGAACTTTCAACTTAATGTTCCTAGTAGACAGCCACACAGAATCACCCACATTTAGGTCCGGACCATTCATGCGTCTCCTGTCAGCCACACGTTTGTACTTGTTACCCATATTTATCAAGTTACTTTGAATTTTTCGCCATATGGAAGACAATGATGACGAAAAACGTTCTTCCTCAGGAATACCAGAAGTATCAGAACCACAAAATGTGCCAAACTGCGGGTGAAAGCCATATGCACCAAAAAATGGTGACTTACCAGTGGAGTCCTGTCTGCGATTATTTATGGCAAACTCAGCCAGAGACAAAAACGAGGACCACTCCTCCTGGTTCTCAGAGACAAAGCATCTCAAATAAGTCTCCAGATTCTGATTGGTACGCTCAGTCTGTCCATTCGTCTGGGGATGAAAGGCAGAAGAGAAAGACAGTTGTACCCCGAGCCGAGTACAGAACGCCCTCCAGAATCTGGACACAAACTGAGTCCCACGATCAGAGACAACGTCAGTGGGAATGCCATGAAGTTTCACAATATTGTCAACAAACACTTGTGCAAGAGTTTTAGCATTGGGGAGTCCGGGTAATGCAATAAAGTGCGCCATTTTACTAAAACGATCTACAACCACCAGAATAACTGTCTTACCAGACGACTCAGGCAGATCAGTGATGAAGTCCATGGATAGGTGAGTCCATGGTCTGGACGGGATGGGTAATGGAAGTAGGGGTCCAGAAGGACGAGTATGTGTCACCTTAGAGCGTGCGCAGACACTACAGGCTGACACATATTCCTCAACACACTTACGCAGACCTGGCCACCAGAATCTACGAGAGATGAGGTCGACAGTGGATTTACTCCCAGGGTGTCCCGCAAGCACCGAAGAATGATGCTCCTCAAAAACCTTATAACGCAAATCAGAAGGAACAAACAACTTCCCGGGAGGGCAAGACTCCGGCGCATCTCCCTGGGCCTCAAGCACTTTAGCCTCAAGATCAGGGTAAAGAGCGGATATCACCACTCCTTCAGACAGTATAGGGCTAGGATCTTCAAAATCACCACCCCCAGGAAAACTACGTGACAAGGCATCCGCCTTCACATTCTTAACCCCAGGACGGTATGTGACAATGAAATTGAATCTGGTGAAGAACAAAGACCATCTGGCCTGCCTCGGATTAAGTCGTCTAGCCGACTCCAGGTAAGCCAGATTTTTGTGATCAGTGAGTACCGTGATTGGATGATTCGCCCCTTCCAACCAATGACGCCATTCCTCAAAAGCCAACTTAATGGCCAGTAACTCTCGGTTACCCACATCATAATTTCTCTCCGCCACAGAGAGTTTCTTCGAAAAAAAAGCACATGGGCGCCATTTACCAGGTGACGGGCCTTGTGATAACACAGCTCCTACCCCCACATCGGATGCGTCAACCTCCACAATGAAAGGTTGTGACACATCTGGCTGCACCAATATAGGGGCAGAGGAAAAGCACTCCTTTACAGCAGAGAAGGCTTGCAATGCTGCATCAGACCACACAGAGACATCCGTCCCTTTCTTAGTCATGTCAGTTAAGGGTTTAACTATAGTCGAATAGTTCTTAATAAATTTTCGGTAATAGTTGGTGAACCCCAAAAATCGCATAAGAGCCTTCAGATTTTCAGGTCGGTCCCAGTTCAGAACAGCACAGACCTTCTCTGGATCCATACGAAAACCTGAAGATGAAAGCAGGTATCCTAAGAATTGCACCTCATGTACAGCAAAAGCACATTTCTCTAATTTTGCATACAACTTGTTATCTCTTAAAATTTGCAACACCTGCCTCACGTGATCCTGATGTGTCACAATATCTGGAGAATAGATTAGTATGTCATCCAAATACACGACTACAAACCTCCCCACAAGATGATGAAAAATGTCATTAACAAAATGCTGGAAGACAGCAGGAGCATTGGTCAACCCAAAAGGCATGACCAGGTTCTCAAAGTGGCCCTCAGGAGTGTTAAAGGCCGTCTTCCATTCATCCCCTTCCTTGATCCTGACCAGGTTATATGCCCCCCTTAAGTCTAACTTGGAGAACACCTTGGCATCCACAATCTGGTTAAACAAGTCAGGAATCAAAGGAAGGGGGTACGGATCACGGACAGTAATCCTATTGAGTTCACGGAAATCCAGACATGGCCTAAGGGATCCGTCCTTTTTTTAACAAAAAAGAACCCTGCTGCCACAGGAGATTTGGAAGGCCTAATATGTCCTTTGGCCAAACTCTCAGCAATATATTCCTTCATGGCCGTTCTCTCAGGTCCAGAAAGGTTATACAGCCTAGATTTAGGCAATCTTGTTCCAGGGATAAGATTGATAGGACAATCGTATTCCCGGTGAGGGGGTAAATCCTGACATCCACCTTCAGAAAATACATCAGAGAAATCCGATATAAAAGAAGGAAGAGTCTTAGTGGTTAAAGCAGAAAAAGATGTATTAAGGCAGTTGTCAACACAATAATCGCCCCAATCCACAATTTGTCTAGTATGCCAGTCAATGGACGGATTATGTTTGCTTAACCACGGTAAACCCAGAACCACAGGAGCAGGAAGACCTTCCAACACAAAACATGAAATAAGCTCCTGATGAAATTCACCCACTCTTAATTTGATATCATGCACCATCTGAGACAAACACTTCTGAGAGAGAGGTGCAGAATCAATGGCAAACACAGAAATCCTCTTATCCAAAGAACTTGGTGACAATCCATGCATACGGACAAACTGAGCATCAATCAAGTTCACCCCTGCCCCGCTGTCAATAAACACCTCAATTTTCACAACCTTTGATTCTAGCGCCACCTCGGCAGTCAGGAGAAAACGGGTACTGCAGGATGAAGACAAATGCACATTTTCAGTCTCCCTACCCACTCCACCAAGAGTGAGATGAGAATTCAACGCCCCCTTTTCTTTTCTCTCCTTTAGAGATAGGAAGCATGGACATACATTGATAAAGTGTCCTTTCTGACCACAGAAAAAACACACACCCTTTTTATTACCAAGATGATTGCGGGTGGCTACAGGAGTGGCTCCCCCTAATTGCATAGGTTCATCCCCAGACATCAACCTAGGGGAATATTCACCCAAAGTGTCATAGGAAGCTGGTACACTATGTGATAGTACGTCCTGAGAGCGGGGGCCCCTAAGACTAGGCCCTAGCTGGCTACCAGTATGAACTAACCCGGGTGGTAGGAAAGCTCATACACAGGAACCTAATCTGAATAAACCCTAGAACACCCTGCAGTCTAATGACACAAGAGAGTAACCTGTTCCTCCAAGCGTAAGGAGGAACAGGAGACTCAAACAGGAATAACCAAAGGAAGGGAAAACACTTAACTTTAAGTAGAACTCAGCAACAGGATCTCAGCCGAGATCCACACCACTCTCAACAGGTATGTAGCAGATATAAACCGCAAGGGATACTGGGAGAGGAAGAGGTAAGTAGGAGACAGCTAATTGCCCAGCGGCAACAGCTGAGGGAAAGGGGTGTGGAGAACAGCACCCAAACCACAGGGAATAGCCTGTCAAACCTGTCACTTAGAAAGCCGCGCAGAACGTCTGATTCCAGACGCAAGACCACTCGTGACAGTGAGTCTGTGCAGGTACACACCCCCAACTGGTCACCTCCTCTCTGTTCCCTTACTGCAGACTGCTAGTAATTCATTCAAAACTGCTAGTAGACCAGCCAGTATTCTGGTAACTTGTGTCACTAAAGAGAATGAAAATGTATTAATTCATTTTATGAATCAATTCTTGATTTGTTCTAGTATGTTTTATGAATTATGCATACATTTTTGATAACCTATTTTATGTAATTTTCTGAAATGAATCTATGCTGTTGAGAAGAACTAGAGATTGTTTACTGGAAAATGGAAAATGTATAGGGATAAAAAAGCCATCAAGATTCAAGTATATGAATGCTGTATAGAATTTTATAGTTTCTGAAATGTAAGACAATTGTACACAGGACGTGTAATCCTTAGGATGTAGACACAGTGACAGCTTCTTTTGCAGTTTAGAAAAATGAGCCGAAAACAAGGAGAAAAGTCATGGGAGCAGTTCCCCATCTGCCGGCTTGTCTTGGTTGACACATCCTACAGTATACACGAATAGGAAGATGCCTGTCAATCAAGCGGATATGGAGAAGCTGGTAGGAAGCCACCCCCATTAAGCTTCTCCCTATTCCGGGATTGTTTTTACACTATGTTTTCTCAGAACCATTGCAATGTTTCAGAATAAAACATAGCTGTCTGTAACCAAGGAGGCTGCTGGGATTTCATCTGGTCCATGGTTGGGGCAACATGTAGTTCCTGACATGTTCTTTTTAACAAAGGATATTTTTTCTATACAGCAAAAGTACTATACTTATTGGGGTGGTTCATGTTATACATGACTAAAATTGGCTTGACTATTATTGTTAATAATGAGATGAGAGTACAGGAAATGGAGTAAAATTCTGAAGTGAGCAGCCTTATGATTTACTCATTTCTTGCTGATAGTGGACATGGCAGAATGGGCCTGCTTCCAAGTTTTCCTATGGAGCCCCCTTAGATAATTGTTCTACCCCGGGTATATTTTTGATCCCAGGTTGATGTCAGTTTAGTGTGGATTACTTTTAACATGCAATTGCTTGCTCTTTCTGGCACACAGTAAATACAATAGTCATACAGATAAAAAGTTGTCTTTTATTCCTACTTGCAAACAGATAATTCGAAGACAGAGTCACTTTATGGTAGTTACAAAAGTGAAGAATAATTCTCAATATTCTGGTGTATCTTCTGAATTTGTATTTTATAATTTCTATTCTAAAGACTATGATCCTTCTTTTCCAGAGCCATACAGTCCTGCCGTGTGGGTCATGATGTTTGTCATGTGTCTTACTGTGGTCGCTGTGACTGTTTTCATCTTTGAGTATTTCAGCCCTGTTGGATATAACCGAAGCCTCTCCACAGGAAAGCGTAAGTAACTACAATACTTCCCCTTTAGATTTTTGAAAATTGTCTTGCACTTTGCTGTTTAGTTCCTCTTAATTGCCATGGTTGTAGTTCATCGTTCTCCGTAGCCCTGTATCTTCCCTTTTTATTTCTCCCTGAGTTATTTTTGCTCCCTTTTATGATAACTTTCTAACACTTGATCGTTGAAGATGTTTTATTTTTAGTGTTCCTTGTTCATAGCTGTTTTGCTACAGGCTAGTAGCACTGAAGATGTGGAACTGAAATATTTTGTGATGCTGCCATTGTTAGCTCACAGTGTTTTGTGTCATGTCCTCTGCTTCTGAACTGTTATAGAAGTATGACTTACCGTTGTGGATCACTGTGTATTTTTGTATATATATTTATATATGTTATTTTTACAAAAACACATATGTAGTAAAACTGCAAACAAAAATGTTACTAGTGTTTCTTACTGGTTTATAGTACTATATAAAACTGTATACTGGAGGATATTTATTATTAAAAACGTGCTAATTTTTTTTTGGGGGGCATGCACTAAATGCACCTCTGTGTGCCGATAATATACCAAAGTTTTGAAGTATCTTTGGAGTGTAACTATGCCAATCTATAAGCGGTGTAAACAAACTACACTGTTTTTTGGTGCACTGACACATTTTTATTGTGCACAAACAATTTTTTTTGGCATACCGTACCAACAACATTTTTGGCACACAGACAGAATTCTGGCATAAATCTGGTGCAGAATTTACTATACTTCAAATTTATAAAGGTTCATGAGCCAGAATAGTAAATTTGTCTAATAATAAGACTGTGATTTGTATTCTTAGACAGTATAAAGCATGACTCTTCTAGTACATCTGCCCCAATGTGTGTGTGCATTTGTGTGTGTGTAGAATCAATAAAAGCTGATGCCTACCATATGCTAAATATTTTGCTTAAACCACAGATTAATGGGTTAAAAATCATTAATAATTAACTCCATCAGTATGACCATGGTACACAAGGGGTAATTTGTGATACACCTAAATCTAAATTTATATATATATATATATATATATATATATAATATATATATATATATATTTTTTTTTTTTTTTAATTTGATTATTATTATTAGAATTGATAACTATGACAACTATAATAAAAGCATATAAATACCCTCCCAAACATAATAACAAAATAATAATATAAAAGTGACACACTGCCTTCAAGATTTATTTTATTTGATCTGGCTGTGCTTGGTAAACATGGTCTTATCAAACAGAATTGTGAAGCAGTGAGTGTAATATTACTTTCTTCACCAACCCGCCTTCAGGATTTTATGAAGCGGTGAGTATGAGATCTGATCTAAAATCTACCAGGATGCAGAACACTAAAATAAATAAGAAGGGCTGTCTGATTGTCAAGAAGTTTTTTTCTTCTTCTTCTCTTCTTTGCATCTGCTTGAGATAATTGTTCTGATGTACATAGCATGCTCCAATCACAAAGAAAGGCTCAGGGGATGATTAGTATCTCTTACTGATCAAGAGAAAATGTGATTAGCTAATTAGAACACGAGATAAGAACTTTCCTTAATTCAGCTACCATTAGTTGCATGCTCATAATCTTCAAGTGTCTCAAAGATGAGAGAGAGGCTAAGACAAAGGGAGTGCAAAAAAGGGAAATGGATTTTGTTAGAGCATGTGTCTCAGGGTCTAAAATAAAATTGATGTATTTGTCTTATAAAAATCCTTTGTTTAAGGCTACTTTCACACTAGCGTTAGCACGGATCCGGCACCTAAAGGGTGCCGACGGATCCGTGCTAACGCTATACATGTGTGGAGCCGGAGCAGCGCTCCGGCCCCACACATGACACACATTAAAACAACACACAGACATACATACAAACAAACATACAGACATACATACAAACATACATACATACTCACATACTCCCGGGACGCCGGCAGAACGTCTTCACGCGCCTCCTGCGCGCAGTGATGACGATTCCCCACAGCGCCCTCTGCTGGGCGCAGTGGGGAAATGTCATCGCAGCGCGCAGGAGGCGCGTGAAGACGTTCTGCCGGCGTCCCGGGAGTATGTGAGTATGTATGTATGTATGTCTGTATGTTTGTATGTATGTCTGTATGTTTGTTTGTATGTCTGTGTGTATGTATGCATGTCTGTGTGTATGTATGCCGGATCCGGAATGACCCCCCATTGGAAATCAATGGAGGACAGATCCGGATTACTGGTGTGTCCACACCAAACGGATCCGTCCCCATTGACTTGCATTGGGGGTCATTCCGGATCCGTCTTGGTGCGGATGCCTGGACCGGAGAGCAAACCGCAGCATGCTGCGGTTTGTCCTCCGGTCTGAAGACGGAACGGAATGCTTTCAGGAGCATTCCGTTGTCTTCAGTTCAGTTTTGTCCCCATTGACAATGAATGGGGACAAAACTGAAGCGTTTTTTTCCGGTATTGAGCCCCTATAACGGAACTCAATACCGGAATTTAAAAACGCTAGTGTGAAAGTAGCCTTACTCTTGCGCACTGAAGTAGAAGACAAAGTATCTTTCTGCAGTGTATTTCCTGTGTCATGGCCAACACAGGAAGTGATATTAGAATTTCAAATGCATATAATGATTCATAGACAATCTCATTCATTCCCTATAAATAGTGATTGTCATATAGTCCTAGAGATCACTAGGATTGTGTGACAAAATGTTTAGGTATAGCTCCAGGCTACCAATTATGTCTGTGATAAGAGGAGCCCAAACACTTTAATGCCCTAATTTTCATCATTAGTTATGTCATCACTGAAATACATTGCACAGGATACTTAGCTGCCAGTTCATTTTCTTGGGCACTATGCATGTCTGGCTACACGTTATTCATCTGTGCATTTAATGAATTACATATTATGGTATCTTGCATTGACCAACAATCTATAGTAAGTTGCAAGGACTATGTGGGGACTTACATACTGTTGATGTGCCCAGCTTGTTTAACCACCACAGACAGTAATGAATTGTTCATTGAGAGCAGTGGCATGAGGTCAATGGAACACACCAGTAACTGGACATCTGGCTTATAGCCCAATGCCATGCAAACACCTTCTGATGGTTTGTGTAGATACTGTTTGCCAATTTAGGCTTGGGATGTGATGTCCAATTCACTAGGTGCCATTCTTCTAATTAGACAATACATATGTGCAGAAGTTGTCCTTGCTGTCATTCCAGTTCATTGTTATTTTCCCAACCAATGGGACACGCAACGTTGAACAGTGCTGACATCTTGACCTTGGTGCATAGCGATCTGCCAGATTGATAAAGCAAAGTCTCTCAGTCAAAGGATTCTGTCCCTCTCAGTTTGTGACAAATGGTGATAATTTGCACTTGGATGAACAAGAAACATTGCACAGTGATCCCACATGACTTGATCTGATGTTTGAGGTTTCATGTGGCTGAAAAACTTTGCTTTCAATCTGGCTTTTATGCCCCTCCTACATCCTACAGATTGGGGCTAAGTGCTACAAAATGTGATAATCTTTAGATGTTAGCAACACCTGCTACAGTACTTCCTCGATTTGTATAACCCTACTGCTTGTCCTTCTTGGTGTTACAAATTTTAACAAACAGTGTCCCCCACTGTTGAGGAGTGTATATACAGTATAATCAAATATTGTAAAATTTTAGTGAATTGAACTCAATAATTATATAGAATACAGTAAGCTCCTAAGATCCTCTTAGTGGCAACTGCAAGCAGCCAGAATTGTATCATTTAACTCTGTGGCTATGAAGGGTACTTAGATTTCTGCAACACAAAAAATGACTTCTGTCCCCTCTTAAATTTCCCTTAAAGAAGCAATGTTTTTTTCTTCTTTACATATATTGCCAACTCACCACCAATATTCTAGCAGTTTAATTTGTTACACCCTAACAAATGCATACATTTTTTAAACCTTTTCATTATGGTAAGCTCATCATGTGATCTCAAGTCTGACCAGCAGCCCGGAGCTTGCTCTAATGTGTAAATAGGAACTCAGTCTCTCCTGTTTGACTGACTTCCTATGAACTGCAGGATGACATCATCATCAATCAAATCCCTTCTGGCAGCTTTAAGGCCCCTTTCCTTCTCCATGTTCCTCTGTATATCCCTGTATTCTGTTGAAGATCTAATGTATCCCCTATCTATAGGACCAGAAGTGCAGACATATAGTAGGTAAGTGTATATAATGATTTAGCTGCAATTATATTAACCTCCTGACTCACACTGCTTGTCTATGCCATCTGTGTGTGCTATGAGATCAACAATTACTGCACATAAACATAGATGCAATGATGAAAAATTAACCATGCTATTTCCAAACCCAGTCACTGTGTACATGGAGCATTAAATCCATAAAATATAACCCTTAATTATCATCATTAAAAGCCTGTCAAAACTAGGACCTAGATGAGTCACAAAAATCAGGACCAACAAAATAAAACATGACAAAACAAAACAGAGAAACAAAAGAGGAACAAACAATGTGGTGGTTTAAATTATGGTTAAAAGGGAGATACAATGATATGGGAGCTCTACCTAGTTAACTTTGACTGTCCCTATCCATAGGAAAACACCCAAATAGTGAATAAACCCTGCACTGGGTAATCAATATCCAAACAATTATCCTTTTTAAAAGCAGTGACTAATAAGTAGAGTTGAGCGAAGCTGAATTTCGCCATGCTTTGTGTTACTGAAATGATTTTCCCTGAATTATGGTAAAAAATTAATAAAATCATACTTACCTCATCCGGTTTAGCACGAAGAGCCGGCTGCCTCTATCTTGATTGAAGATCTTGCACAAAATCCCTTGTGCAGTTATGTATGTCATTACCACATCAGCTGACGTGGTGACGTGATCACAGGCAACGTGAGATTTCGTGCTAGATCTCCAATCAAGATGGCGGCAGCAGGCTCTTCACGATCAAATGGATGAGGGTAAGTCAGGTTTTATTAATTTTTTGAAATTTAACACTGCAATGACAGGGGGCAGCGCAATCGTTGCTCCCAGTCATTGCACCCACTACTTACAAAGAAATGCACTTAGTGACAAAGTAATTAGTAAAAAAAAGTGTTGGTTTTTTTTTTTGTTATTCGTGTAAGCAGACGAATCAAATTTTTCAATACTTCGCTCATCACTACTACTAACTATATCCTAATAACCAAACCAACAAAAGACTACTGTGTATACCCAGATTAATGACAATGCAATCAATGATAGTTTCACAAAGCTTGATAGTTTCACAAAGCTTTATTTCAATCTAGATAAAAGCACAACATCAAGGTCCACTGCAAGATAAAAACAGAAAAAAAAACCACAGTGGGACACTGGGGTAGAGGTTAATAAATGGGCATACAAAGACACATATCCAACAGAATAGTATGACAATGATGTCTTCAGTACAAGTTTATCCACAACAATAGGTATACAAATTGTCAAATGTCCATTAACGTGCTCATGCAGGATATTCCATATAACAATCAAGGTGCCTATACAGGAATGATATCCTCAGCCTGTGCCGCCCATCACCCTACCATACCAGTGTCCCCCACTTACCCAACGCGTTTCGCCACCTGGCTTCGTCAGTAACTATATAGTAACAATATCCTAAGCCACATCAAGATAAAAAACTAAGGATCAAAAACCAGATAACCAGAACATGGGAAGATTTACTTATTTTGCCAAACATAAATATATATGAAATATATGTAAATATAATTTTATCATTCCACCATACGGAATCATCAGGAAAAACTATGTTATCCTCCCACAAGCCCAAGAGGAGATTAGCATAAGTGGGGTCACAAGGTCTCCCCATAGCAGTCCCTCTGAGCTGGTGATAGTACCAAGAGTCAAAAAGAAAGAAATTATGAGTAAATATGAACTCCATTAGATTCAGTATAAATCTATTATATGATTCAAATTGAATACATCTTGTTTTTAGATAATATGAAATTGCACATTGGCCCCATCTATGTGGAATGGAACTATACAGGGATTCTATATCAATATCAATATCAATATTGGTCAAAAATTAAGAAGGGTCAATGTCGAGTGATTTCATCTCATTCAAAAACTCAATTGTATCCTGAGTATAAGAAGGTAAAGCAGTGACAAAATTATGCAATACTCAGTCAATATATATATATATATATATATTTACAGTACAGACCAAGAGTTTTCTGTATTTTCATGACTATGAAAATTGTAGATTCACACTGAAAGCATCAAAACTATGAATTAACACATGTGGAATTATATACTTAACAAAAAAGTGTGAAATAACTGAAAATATGTCTTATATTCTAGCTTCTTCAAAGTAGCCACCTTTTGCTTTGATTACTGCTTTGCACACTCTTGGCATTCTCTTGATGAGCTTCAAGAGGTAGTCACCCGAAATGGTATTCCAACAGTCTTGAAGGAGTTCCCAGAGATGCTTAGCACTTCTTGGCCCTTTTGCCTTCACTCTGCGGTCCAGCTAACCCCAAACCATCTCGATTGGGTTCAGGTCTGGTGACTGTGGAGGCCAGGTCATCTGGCGTAGCACCCCATCACTCTCCTTCTTGGTCAAATAGCCCTTACACAGCCTGGGGGTATGTTTGGGGTCATTGTCCTATTGATAAATAAATGATGGTCCAACTAAACGCAAACCGGATGGAATAGCATGCCGCTGCAAGATGCTGTGGTAGCCATGCTGGTTCAGTATGCCTTCAATTTTGAATAAATCCCCAACAGTGTCACCAGCAAAGCACCCCCACACCATCACACCTCCTCCTCCATGCTTCACTGTGGGAACCAGGCATGTAGAGTCCATCCGTTCACCTTTTCTGCGTCGCACAAAGACACGGTGGTTGGAACCAAAGATCTCAAATTTGGACTCATCAGACCAAAGCACAGATTTCCACTGGTCTAATGTCCATTCCTTGTGTTCTTTAGCCCAAACAAGTCTCTTCTGCTTGTTGCCTGTCCTTAGCAGTGGTTTCCTAGCAGCTATTTTACCATGAAGGCCTGCTGCACACAGTCTCCTCTTAACAGTTGTTGTAGAGATGTGTCTGCTGCTAGAACTCTGTGTGGCATTGAGCTGGTCTCTAATCTGAGCTGCTGTTAACCTGCGATTTCTGAGGCTGGTGACTCGGATGAACTTATCCTCCGCAGCAGAGGTGACTCTTGGTCTTCCTTTCCTGGGGCGGTCCTCATGTGAGCCAGTTTCTTTGTAGTGCTTGATGGTTTTTGCGACTACGCTTGGGGACACTTTCAAAGTTTTCACAATTTTTCGGACTGACGGACCTTCATTTCTTAAAGTAATGATGGCCACTCATTTTTCTTTACTTTGCTGCTTTTTCTTGCCATAATACAAATTCTAACAGTCTATTCAGTAGGACTATCAGCTGTGTATCCACCTGACTTCTGCCCAACACAACTCATGGTCCCAACCCCATTTATAAGGCAAGAAATCCCACTTATTAAACCTGACAGGGCACACCTGTGAAGTGAAAACCATTTCAGGTGACGACCTCTTGAAGCTCATCAAGAGAATGCCAAGAGTGTGCAAAGCAGTAATCAAAGCAAAAGGTGGCTACTTTGAAGAACCTAAAATATAAGACATATTTTCAGTTGTTTCAAACTTTTTTGTTAAGTATATAATTCCGCATGTGTTAATTCATAGTTTTGATGCCTTCAGTGTGAATCTACAATGTTCATAGTCATAAAAATACAGAAAACTCTTTGAATGAGAAGGTGTGTCCAAACTTTTGGTCTGTACTGTATATATATATATATATATCAAAACAAGAGGAGGCAGCACTCTCTTAAAAATAAAATAAAAAATCCTTTATTTACCCATGGTGAGGGACCGCAACGTTTCGGCTCTACTCTGGAGCCTTTCTCAAGCCCAGAGTAGAGCCGAAACGTCGCTGTCCCTCACCATGGGTAAATAAAGGATTGTTTATTTTATTTTTAAGAGAGTGCTGCCTCCTCTTGTTTTGCTGCATGTTGACCTTTGTCAGGTCTTAGGCTTGCACCTCTACTTTGCCTCTAGTGCTGCCAGGACTTAGAGGACGCCAGACGTAGCGACAAATTTATCTTCATTCACACCAGTTTTCTGGCGTTAATTAAGACAGAAATTTATGGCAGCTTTGAGCTGTCGTAGATTTTTAGTTAGGCGCACAGACTGCAGGAGGATTATGCACAGGGGATATTAAGACAGGCACAGAAAGTGAGGCACACAAATCTCCCCCTCTGGGCCTACGCTTAAAGGGTTATTCCCATCTTAGACAATGGGGGCACATCACTAGGATATGCCCCCATTGTCTGAAAGGTGCGGGGAAATGAACGGAGGGCGCACTGCGCATGCGCAGCTGCCCTCCATTCATTTCTATAGGGCCGCCGAAAATAACCGAGCGCTGGCTCGGCTATTTCCGTCGGCTAAATAGAAATTAATGGTAGTGGTGGCCGCACATGTGCGGTGTGCTCATATTCATTTCTATGGGAGCAGCTGGGAGCTGTGCCTTGTGGTGGCTAGACCCTGTGAAACCCAAGGTCCTCCAGGCACAGCGTTCCCCGCTCCATTCTTGATATAGGTGCGGGTCCCAGTGGTGGGACCCGCACCTATCAGACAATGGTGGCATATTCTAGCGATATGCCCCCATTGCCTAAGATGGGAATACCCTTTAAGAGGAGATAAGCAGCCCATGGAAGAAAGCAATCTGAGGCAAAATGTGTAACATAACTGCAAACCGATCCTTGTTAATAACCCCATCATTAAGACCCAAATCAAGAATTGACATTAGTTTGCATTAAAAAACAACATCCAGAACACAACATAGGGGATCAGACAACAGGTCCAGGCATATTTTTCTATAAAGATCATATAGATATCTCCCCTTTACCCATAATTTACCCACCCTGTGAATACCGAGGTCATCTTTGCTGTTTTCTATTTTTTTTTGTGTTTTGTTTCTGATTTATTTATATGGTATTTAACCACTTCCCATCCAGGTCATTTACCCCCTTCCTGACCAGGCCTAATTTTGCAAATCTGACATTCATGACTTCATGTGGTAATAACATTAAAACGCTTTTACTTATCCAAGAGATTCTGAGATTGTTTTCTCGTGACACATTGTACTTCAAGTTAATGGTAAATTTGAGTCGATTCGTTTTAATTTTATTTATAAAAAATCCAAAAGTTAACGAAAATTTGAAAAAATTCACTGTTTTCTAAATTTGAATCTCTCTGCTTTTAGGACAGATAGTGATACCCCATAAAATCCTTTTTAATTTACATGTCTACTTTATGTTGGCATCATTTTGGTAGTGTCATTTTATTTTTTTAGGACAGTAGAAGGTTTATAATTTTAGACGCAATTTTTGCAAATTTGCAAAATCAACTTTTTTAAGCACCAGTTCAGTTCTGAAGTCAGTTTGTGAGGCTTACATAATAAAAACCACCCATAAATTACCCCATTTTAGAAACTACCCCCTCAAACTATTCAAAACTGGTTTAGAACTGTTGTTAACCCTTTAAATATTCCACAGGAATTAAAGCAAAATAGATGTGAAATTTCAAAATTTCCCTTTTTTTGCAGATTTTCCATTTTAATATTTTTTTTTCCTGTAACACATCAAGAGTTAACAACAAAACAAAACTCAATATTTATTACCCCGATTCTGCAGTTTGCAGAAACACCCCACATGTGGTCGTAAACTGTTATTTGGGGATACACCAGGGCTCAGAAGGGGAGGAGCAGCATCTGCATTTTCTAACATGGAATTTTTTGTCATGATTTGTAAGAGTGATAACTTTTTAATTTTTTTGTGGACTAAACTGCGAGAGGTCTTATTTTTTGCGAAACAAGCTGTGCTTTTTATTGGCACCATTTTGGGGTAAATCCGCCTTTCTGATCATTTTTTAATCTAATTTTTGGGAGGTTAACTAAAAAAAAAAAGCAGTTTAGGGGCATTTTTCTATATTTTTTTTACACCATTCACTTGATGGGGTAGATCATGTGATATTTTTGTAGAGCCAGTTGTTGCGAACACAACGATACCAAATATGTCTATTTTTTATTTTTACATTTTACACAATAAGAGCATTTTTAGAAAAGAAAACATGTTTTTGTGTTGCAATTTTTTAAGAGCCTTTTTTTATTTTTCGGGCTATGATCTTGTGTGGGGGCTCATTTTTTGCGGGATGAGGTGACGTTTTTATTGCTATCATTTTGGGATCCATACGACTTTTTGATTGTTTGATATTTTTGTTTTTTTGATATGTTTTTTGGTAGGTGAGGCAACAAAAAAAAGCTGTTTTGGCAGAATTTTTATTAGATTTTTTTTACTCTTTACTCGCAGTTCACTTGCTGGGTTAGATCATGTGATATTTTTATAGAGCCGGTCGTTTCGGACACGGTGATACCAAATATGTCTATTTTATTTATTTATTTTTATTTGTAACATTTTTTTATGACATGTTTAGGGGAAAATTAATTTTTTTATATGTGATTTTTTAAAATATATATAATACTGTATTTTATTTTATGTTTTATTTTACACTTTGTGTCCCCCGTAGGTCATACAAGACCTCAGGGGGACATTTAACTTCACTTATTTATTTATTTATTTTTTTTACACTTGATTTCTCCTGTAACTGGGGCTGACATAGTAGCCCCAGTTACAGGGTAAATACATCCCCAGAGAGGCTGTACAGCATAATACTATGCTGTACAGCAGGGGTAGGGAACCTCCGGCTCTCCAGCTGTTGTGAAACTACAATTCCCAGCATGCTTCATTCATTTCTATGAGAGTTCTTAGAAGAGCAGAGCGAGTATGCTTGCTGGGAGTTGTAGTTTCACAACAGCTGGAGAGCCGGAGGTTCCCTACCCCTGCTGTACAGCCTCAGTGCAGGGCTGATCGGGTCTATGAGAGACCCGGCAGCTCCTGCACGCTCCTGGCCCCGGCGATCACGTGACTGCCGGGCCGGAACAGGAAGCGTAATAGCGCTTCCTGCTCTGTATACACAGCGCTCGGTGAGCGCTGTGTATACAGCGATCTACAAGGCAGGGACCCCAGGGAACGGTCCCTGCCTTCTCTTTGGGGTACCCTGCTGTCACTGACAGCAGGTACCCCACTGTGCAGCTGCACGATTAGCGTGCAGCTGCTATTTCTGAGTGGACGTTCAGAAACGTCCATTCAGAAATAGACAACCACTTCACGGACGTTTATATCCTATGGGCGGACGTGAAGTGGTTAACCTATTTGGGTTTTGGTCTTAGTTTTGACAGGTTTTTAATGATGATACATATGTAGTCGAGCTAAAATTGACTCTGATAACATGTTACAATTTTATCTCTGTTATCTCTCGACAAGAGCCATCGAAATCCATTGACAATTTTTTTAATTTTTTGTACACCTTTGAGGCAATTTTTTAAATTATTGAATTGTACTTATTTTGAGCTAAAAGTATTTTTTTCAATTGGTCTTTATTAAAAATATGGAATCCTTTTTTGTGTACAGAGCTGAGATGCTGTACTAGCTGACTGTGGATTTTCTGTCTTTTCCTTCAGACCAGAAGCAAATGGACTTCTTTTCTCTAATCTCTGACATTATAAACACTCATTATAGCTCAATTCTTATCTTACTGATAAGAATGTTGCTTAAATAAGTGTTTATGACCTCTCAGTAGTTTAGAGATAAGGGTTATTAGTAGAGATGAGCGAGTAGTGTTCGATCGAGCCGGTATTCGATCGAATACTACGATATTCGGCATACTCGATTTCAATCGAGTATAACGGCGATGGCGCACTTAGAATTCGTTTCCCCTCCCACCTTCCCTGGCGCTCTTTTTCCACCAATCAACATGCAGGGGGGGTAAGACAGGCCCGCGGAGCACGCTGGCAGCGCGAAAACGGCGTCTACATGGATTGGCTGGAAAAACCATGTGACCTCGAATATTAAAAACTCAGCTCTTCCTGCTCGTTCGCATATGCTGCGTGAACTTAGTCAGGGACAGAGGCTGGAGAAGGGACAGATAGGTTTTAGCTGTTGGACAGGCAGGAGCGTGATTAAAAGCCCTTATCAGGGCTACTATAGTGCAGTACAGTGATAGCTTTACTACAATATACACTCTGCAGAGAACGGCTGCTGTATTCAGGGATAGCTGCTGGAGTACGGACAGAGAGAGGCATTAGTGGTGTATTAGGTGCTCTGCTACATACTAAACTATATTTGGCACTACTGTTCTGCGTTCTTTTTGGCTGCAAAACCCTGTTATATACCTAGTGTGTATATGCACCATTTGATCTGGCAGTATACGGCTATGAATTTTTTTTTTTTTTAATACAGTTTATTTGGCTCTAGTGTTCTGGGTTCTGTGTGCCTTCAATACCCTTTTTGTATACCAGGTGAAAATACCCACCGTCTGACCTGTTAGTACACGGCTGTGTACCTAGAAATAAAAAAAAAAAGGCCTTTTCTTTGGCACCTGTACTGTGCATTCTCTTGCAAAATAATTTTATATACGTGGTGTTAATACCCACCGTCTGATCTGTTAGTACACGGCTGTGTACCTAGAAATATAAAAAAATAGGCCTTTTAATTGGCACCTGTACTGTGCGTTCTCTTGCAAAATAATTTTATATACGTGGTGTTAATACCCACCGTCTGATCTGTTAGTACACGGCTGTGTACCTAGAAATATAAAAAAATAGGCCTTTTCATTGGCACCTATACTGTGCGTTCTCTTGCAAAATAATTTTATATACGTGGTGTTAATACCCACCGTCTGATCTGTTAGTACACGGCTGTGTACCTAGAAATATAATAAAATAGACCTTTTCATTGGCACCTGTACTGTGCGTTCTCTTGCAAAATAATTTTATATACGTAGTGTTCATACACACCGTCTGATCTGTTAGTACACGGCTATGTACCTAGAAATATAAAAAAAATAGGCCTTTTCATTGGCACCTGTACTGTGCGTTCTCTTGCAAAATAATTTTATATACGTAGTGTTCATACACACCGTCTGATCTGTTAGTACACGGCTGTGAAGGCAAAATATTGTAACAAAAAAAAAATAAAATGCGGAGGGGGGCTAGCGGAATCGGACGTGGACGAGGACGGGGGCGCGGAAATGCTGTTGGTGGCCTTGTTGAAGCCAGTGGGGATACAATGCGTGCTGGTGAGGGTCAGCCAGGATCCCACTCATCCAGAATCCCTGCCTTTATGGGACAGTTAAGCAGGGGGCGGGTTACACCGCTGTTGAGGCCTGAGCAGGTTGAACAGGTGGTGCAATGGATAGCCGATAGCGCTTCCACACAGTTGTCCACCAGCCAGTCATCCACACAGTCTCACTCTGACCCTCCTTCCTCCACACCTGGCCAACAGAGTCATCCCACCATTGACCCCTCCCAGGAACTCTTTTCGGGTCCTTTTTCAGATGTGCCGGAAGAATCCCAGGAGCTAGCAGAGGAATTTGTTTGTAGTGATGCCCAACCACTTGAGTATTCGCCATCTCCTGCTGATGTGGACCCTGAACCAGCATCTGTTATCATGAGCGATGATGATGATGAGACGCAGTTGCCATCAAGGGAGGCTGTTGGAATGTCCAGTGGGCAGGAGGAGGAGCAGAGTGAGGAAGTGGAAGAGGAGGTGGTGGATGACGAAATGACCGACCCCACTTGGCCAGGGGTGATGTCCAGCGGGGAAAGCAGTGGAGAGGTGGTGGTCTGCGCAGCACCGAAAAAGGCAGCAAGAGGCAGAGGGATGTCCAGAGGCAGAGGGATGTCCAGAGGCAGAGGGATGTCCAGAGGCAGAGGGATGTCCACAGGCAGAGGACAGTCCAGACAGAGAAGTGAGGTCACAGCCAGCAGGGCCGAAGCTGTTCCCGGCAGTGGGCAGTCGCGCGAAGCTCCCCCATCGAGGCCTCGTACTTCTGTGGTGTGGAGATTTTTTAATGTTTGTGTGGATGACAAACTGAGCGCGGTTTGCACACTCTGCCACTCAAAACTGAGTAGGGGCTCTGAGAAGAGCAATCTGACCACCTCAGGCATGCAGCGTCACTTGGAAGTCAAGCACTGGGCTGAGTGGGAGAGAGCAAACGCAATACAACCTGCGCAAGGTCTTCCTGCCACTGCCTCTTCCCCTTTATTGTGTGCTGCCACTGCGGTCCAGACCTCCAGCCAGGACACCTCCACATCTGCCTCTGTATCGGCTACTTTGGGGCCTTCTCCTTCAGCCTCCCCTTCCCCCGCCTCTTCGCCTGCACCTTCACACTCCTCGTCCCATCAACTGTCCATCTCGCAGGCGTTCGACCGCAGGTGGAAGTACGCCTCAAGTCACCCCCAAGCCCAAGCCTTAAACTGCCACATCTCCAAACTGCTGGCCCTGGAGATGTTGCCGTTTAGGCTTGTGGAGATGCAGGCCTTCCGCGACCTGATGGCGGCTGCCGCACCTCGCTCTTCCATCCCCAGCCGCCACTACTTTTCCCGGAGTGCCGTCCCCGCCCTGCACCAGCACGTGTCGCGTAACATCAGGCGGGCCCTGAGGTACGCAGTCAGCGCAAAGGTCCACTTGACCACTGACTCGTGGACAAGCGCTTGTGGCCAGGGACGCTACATCTCTTTGACGGCACACTGGGTGAATGTAGTGGAAGCGGGGACGGGGTCGCAAACAGAGACGGCCTACCTACCACCCCCGCCCAAGATTGCCAGCATGGGTTCTGATAAACCCCCCTCCTCCTCCTCCTCTGCCTTAACATCGCCCTCAGCCGCTAGCTGGAAGCGTTGCAGCACTGGCGCGGGGAGACGTCAGCAGGCGGTGCTTAAGCTCATCAGCTTGGGCGACAGGAAGCACAGCGCCCCAGAGGTGAGGGACGCCATATTGCAGCAGACGGAGATGTGGCTGTCGCCGCTGCAGCTAGGACCAGACATGGTCGTGTGCGATAACGGCCGTAACCTGGTGGCGGCTCTGGAGCTTGCCGAACTCAATCACGTACCATGCCTGGCCCACGTTTTTAATCTGGTAGTCCAAAAATTTCTAAAGACTTACCCCAACCTGGCAGAGCTACTGGTGAAAGTGCGGCGCTTGTGCGCTCACTTTCGGAAGTCAACTGTAGCTGCTGCTAGCTTAAAAAAACTCCAGCAACGCCTCCATTTGCCTGAACATCGGCTGTTGTGCGACCTGCCGACTCACTGGAATTCCACCTATTCCATGTTGGCCAGGGTGTGTGAGCAGCAGAGAGCATTGATGGAGTACCAGATTATGAATCCACGCGTGCCTCCAACTCAGCTCCCTCAGTTTGCCAACCACGAGTGGCCATGGATGGCAGACATATGCAATGTACTGCGTATCTTTGAGGAGTCCACCAAGAAGGTCAGTAGCGAGGACGCTATAGTGAGCGTAACCATCCCGCTCCTATGCGTCCTTAAAGAATCGCTCATCGCAATAAGGGAGAACGCATTGCACGCAGAGGAGACGGGGGTAGGAGGAGACGCAACGGAGCTACACAGTCAGACCACACTTTTGTCTGCTTCACGGTGGCAGTTGCAGGAGGAGGAGGAGGAGGACGACGTGGAGGTGGCTGTGGAAAGGAGGAGGATGCTGGCGGCGAGGGTAGCAGTCAGGCTGTGTGCGTCCCATTGGTTCAGCGCGGATGGGGCGGAGAGGAGGCGGAAGAGGAGGAAATGGCAAGTGATCCTTCTGGTGGGGGCAGTGACGTCATGCCTATTCAGAGTCTGGCACACATGGCTGACTTCATGCTGGGCTGCTTTTCCCGGGACACACGTGTTGTCCGGATAGTGGAGAACAAACTGTACTGGGTCTTCGCAATCCTGGACCCCCGGTATAAAGATAACGTCTCCTCTTTTATTCCGGTAGAGGAGAGGACGAATCGATTGCTGGAATACCAGAGGGAACTCGTGCAGAACATGATGGAGATTTTCCTACCCACCATCGCTGGCGGCAGAGAGGAGAGGGTCTCCCAGAGTCCCACAACATCGATCAGGCCCACAGCCACCAGGGGAACACTCTCCAAGGTGTGGGACACGTTCATGGCACCCCCTCGTGCAACTTCCATCACTGCGGGGCCCGCTATCAGCAGGAGGGACAAGTATCGGCAGATGTTGCGGGAGTACCTGGCAGACCGTACCCCTGTCCTCCCCGATCCCTCGGCGTCCTACACTTACTGGGTCTCCAAGTTGGACACGTGGCTGGAACTGTCCCTGTACGCCTTGGAGGTGCTTGCCTGCCCTGCCGCCAGCGTGCTATCAGAAAGGGTGTTCAGCGCAGCCGGGGGCATTATAACCGATAAGCGCAGCCGCCTGTCAACCGACAGTGCCGACAGGCTGACGCTAATCAAAATGAACAGCAAGTGGATTGACCCGGACTTTGCTTCTCCAACAGTGGAAAGCAGCCAAAAGTGAAGTGCCATCTGTATGAAGTGCCATTTCCTCCTCCACCTCCTCCTCCTTTACCGCCTTAGAATTGCTCCATAAAAAAAAATAAAAAAATTTATGGCTTACCTCTTGGGCCTACAAACAATTTTTAAGAGGTCTCACCTCTTGGGCCTCCACATAATTTTTAAGAGGTCTCACCTCTTTGGCCTCCACATAATTTTTAAGAGGTGTCACCTCTTGGGCCTCCACATAATTTTTAAGAGGTCTCACCTCTTGGGCCTACAAACAATTTTTCTCATGCCTCACCTCTTGGGCCTACAAACAATTTTTAAGAGGTCTCACCTCTTGGGCCTCCACATAATTTTTAAGAGGTTTCACCTCTTGGGCCTCCACATAATTTTTAAGAGGTCTCACCTCTTGGGCCTCCACATAATTTTTAAGAGGTCTCACCTCTTGGGCCTACAAACAATTTTTCTCATGCCTCACCTCTTGGGCCTACAAACAATTTTTAAGAGGTCTCACCTCTTGGGCCTCCACATAATTTTTAAGAGGTTTCACCTCTTGGGCCTCCACATAATTTTTAAGAGGTCTCACCTCTTTGGCCTCCACATAATTTTTAAGAGGTCTCACCTCTTGGGCCTACAAACAATTTTTATTATGGCTCACCTCTTGGGCCTTAATACAATTTTTAAGAGGTCTCACCTCTTTGGCCTCCACTTAATTTTTTCGAGGGCTCACCTCTTGGGCCTCCACATAATTTTTTCGAGGGCTCACCTCTTGGGCCTCCATATAATTTTTTCGAGGGCTCACCTCAAGCTAACTTTGCGCACTCATTAAAATATTTTCACAACAAGGACCTAAGAGCCCTCGATGGGAGAGCTTTGTGTGGGGGCCTGTTGTAGGGAAGAGATGCGGCCCTGCGGGCTCTAGCCTGCCTTCTCCATGAGCCTCTGGCCAGCCCACGGCCTCTTCCTGCCTTTTGCGGTCCTACGCATCCCTCAACATCCCCACTGCTTTACCTGCTAGACATGACACTGGGCCAGGTCGGGTCACTGACTTCGTCATACTCAACCACCTCCTCTTACACTGCCTCACTTTGCTCCAACAGCCTCCCTTGCTGGCAACTGTGTCTCATCATCGTCCCTAATCATTTTACACTTTAGTGCCCGTTCCACACCACCATCAGCTAGAGATGGAGCTTGCTCCAGTGTTTGGGCATCAGAACAAACAAAATCCTCAGATAGCTCCTGCGATTCTTGCATGGGTGGGAACACTGGGTTGATAACATTGGGCAGGGTGGGAGGAAGGAGGGTCAGAGTGAGGTCCCTGCAGTTTCTGCAGGCTATCGACGAGACTGGACTTTGTGGACTTTACTGGGTGGTGGACAGATTTAACAAATCTAGAAGGAGAAGGAGGGGTTTGCCGAGCTGTCTGTAAGGGTTGCGGAAATCCAGACAGAACCAAGGCCCAAAACTTGGGTGGGGGTAGCAGGTTTGCCCGTCCCCGCCTCCACAACATTCACCCAGTGTGCTGTCAGGGAGATGTAGCATCCCCGGCCTCAAACCAAAGTGTTGGTGGTCAAATGGCCTTTTGCAGTAACCGTGTTACTCGGGCGTGGATGATGTTTTGGGACATGTGCCTGGGCAAGGCAGGGATGGCACAGAGGGAAAAATAGTGATGGCTTGATTGCTTTCCCCCTTGCCTATGCCATCTGTGGTTGTCATAGGCAACGTGATTTTAAGGGGTGCAGAATTTTATCTTCTTTTTTGTCTAGTTTGGCTTGGGGTCCATGGCAATGTAGAGGAAAGAAGGTTTCCTTGTATGGTCTCACTTTACAGAGAGGTTATATTGTCTTTGGAGTGTATTGTTGAGAGGCTGTGATAGTGGCGTAATAGTGCGACTTGGGCCCGTTATATGCACCCAGACATGCTTCCCCTGCTGTTCCAGTTGCATTCCAGCAGTGTTGGCATCCTTTTCTGAGGTTTCAGGGTGGACTTGGTGACCTCCAAGTGGTCGAATTGAGATTTCCAAGTGGCGAACATTTTTTTCCCATAGACTTTAGTGGGATTCGATATTCGGTCGAATAGTCGAATTTCGCGGTCTATTCGAATCGAATTTCGAACTTTCGAATATTTCACTACTCGCTCATCTCTAGTTATTAGATGACCGGCGCAAAGTGGAAGTACCAGTCACACAGTTAGAAAAACAGTTAACTCTTTGTGACAGAACGGCTCAATATTTAAAGGCTAATTGAATATATGATTTTAGCCAAAATGATTAAATACAATCATAAGAAAAAATTGCCTCCAAATGTGTACATAGTCTTTAAATGTTTTACTTATTGGAACTCAGTCCCCTGTCCAAACTTTCCCTAATTCTTTAAGCCAAGTGTTTCAGACAGATAACGCTATTGCTCTAGAAGATGAATAAATGAAAGACAAAAAAAATCACTGGTGCCTGTGATCACATTATGCTCAATTTTTCACATGCTTCTTCATGCTAAAACTACATATCCTAGCATGCACTGCATGCTGCACACATTTAATATGCCTCTCCTTCGTACTTCTATCTCCTGCACAGCTATATGACACTAACTCAGTAAAGATGCATCCTCACATGCCCTTTTCCTGCATTGAACCAGACCACCCTGCCAAAAGGATGTCAGGAGTGACATCCCATAGACTGGGCAGTGATTTAGAGCTACTAGGACATGTGATCATTATATGAGATGTCACCCAATGCAGGAGTAAAATGTTTGTGATATGTCATGGAAGCTGAAAATAGGGAGCTTTTTATGTAAATGTAAGTAAATTGCAAAGTTGATGTTTGAGATAATTAATGATCAATGGTGGGTAAAATTTTGAACTTAGAAAAATTCTTTAACTTTAGCAGTTTAATTACCATGGATAGATTTTGCTACAAAACAGGTGAAACCATTTTCCTGGTGATATCACCTTGAAAATAGGTTACTATATATATTTTATATTAATATTTAAAATATTATGTCTAATTAAAAAAAAAAGATAATTAAAAATGTAAACAATTTTGTTGGCAGATATGTCTCTACAGTGATGTGTGTCTGCTCTTCCCGCCATACCTCTGTTCCCCTATTGTAATTAGCTGAGAGCAAAGGTGAGGCCAAGTCAAAATTATTGCATGTCTCTTGAAAATTGCACTGGAAGTGTTTCCCTTTATTTCTTAGGTCTACATCCTTTATCTTTTCATGTTGTGAATGGCCTTGTGCCCAGTGTCTTTCAGTATTGCTACAAATCTAAAATGAACGAATATTCTCTGTGGGTGAAATGTGCCATAAAAATGCCAATTATTATTGCTGTAAATGACAAAGTCTGTGTGCAAAGTACGGGAGCACAAACAAGGAAGAAAAAATGAGATCTGTCTTTTATTATTTTTTTTTTAATTCACTAGTTCAGCTGCTAGGATTTGATTCATTTTACCTTGAGTTTGGATAGAATCAAAATGGCAAAAGCAATAAGAATGGTTCAACTGCATATTAATAAAATGCATTAAAATCAGCCTGGCAAATCCCTGTCTCTTATTGGTTTCTATTAAACTCCAAATAGTTTTTTTCATTTTTCTTGGATTTAGAGCTAGAAATGAACTAAACTTGGAGTTTTAATATAAAAACATAGAAATACAGTGAAAAAGATGTTTTGTCCAAACTGTACTTAGTTTGCCCTCATGCTGTACATTGTAAATGCTATATTCTTTGCATAAGACTGGAATAGTTGTTCACTTTATATCTCAGTACCTAATATGAAATAGCATTCTGCATAAAATAGTAGTGGAAGTCTGATTGTGCTGTCATATTTTACTTAGTTCTCGAATAAGGCTAAGGTGCAAAGCCAGAAATGGGCTGTTTTTGGAAAACAGACCTTTTTTCTAATATCAAACGATACCTTTAATGTCTTTTTGTGTTTTGTGTATTCTTTTTTTATAGCGTGAATTTATATTAATAATAATATAAGGCCTCGGGCACACAGCAGAGTTGCGCGCATGGAACCTTTGTAGAGGCACATGGAGTCCCTGAAGCGTCATACTACACACACATCTGTCCTTCCATATCTTTCTTCTTGGTCTGATTTTTTTTTTTCAAAGCTGGTCATCTCGTGCTACTCATATTTGGATATCTCAACAGTACCATATTAAGGAATTAATCTAACAGGCAGTAATCAAGCAAATGTTCTGTACTGTAACAAAAAAAACAGAAGCAGTTGGTGCCCCATATATTTCTATGGGTGACATGTTATGACAAAACGGGGGTTATATAGAACATAATTGAATGATAATGTGCATAAGACGGTTGTGAAAAATAATCTACAGCTTCAGACCATGTCTCTCTTACCCAGACAACTTCTTACAGGAGGTGAGATCCGGTCATATTTTCATTTATCAACAACTTGCATCGGGAAAACTGTAAAAATGCAAATTTAATCAAATAAATCAAAACAAGAGAAATGAAGGTTAAAGGAAGAATGTGATGCTGTGCCTTGTCATTTCATCTTCCCTATATATAATAGTAATTATTCACAATACAAATATACCGCAGGTCTCCTTAAGTATGAGAATGTATAACAGATCTGAAGTAAAAGTATATATTTGAAATCTTGACGCTTATAAAATAAAAGCTAGATATATGAAGTTGAGCTTTGGAAAATAGAATAAAACATTAATTCATTTTTTAAACCAAGCTATGCAAATAATTAATTGGAATCCAGAAAAAATCAGTGGTGCATTTAAATGGAGCAGCTAGCAGTACTAATCACATATATCTGATATTTATAATTATGTCATTAAAATATTTTGTGTCTAATCTATGTAACAAATCCTCGGTGTGTACAGCACTCACACTGTCAAATGCTGTAGTAATCATTAAAAGGCAACTGCAGTGATGTTCTTCAACAACCTTGGATCCATATTCTTCTATATAGAGCGCAGTACAAAAACAGTTATAGCTGGTGCTTAGGAAGATATTACATTTTATTTGAATATGCTTAAATGGCAAGCATACACACAGACGTTTTGCCTTGAGAATTGAGTGACACTTGAAGTCCACTGCCTTATGCACCTCACTGGAGGGCATTTATCAAAGGATGTACATCAGTTTCTGGTGTTCAAAAGTAGCTTTTTTTACTTTTAGGTGCTCTGACCACTTTTGGGGGAAATGAGGGGCTTAGTGGGAATGTGTGAATTAGTAAAATCAGAATTACTATAATTTACTTCAGAAACTGGCATAAATCATAGTTCAAATAGTTGCCAGCTCACAGCTGGTGTAGATTTGATTTTCTATCAGGCAGACTGGCAGACTCTCAATAAATTAGACACCTCTTACTCCAGCACACTTCTTACTAAGGCTGAAGCTACATGGCAATCTTGGTTGTCAAACCCGTTCTGTGACCAAGGATCGCTGTGTAGCAGTGCAGCCAATGAACTGAATTGGGTCCTAGTGCCACTCACAAATTTCCATCGCAAAACCAGTATTAACAAAAAATCAGGAATGTTGGATTTTTTGTGATTGTGGAGTTGCTGTCATGGTAGCATAAAAGTTGTGCTGCAACCCTGTTCAGTTCATTGGCTGCAATGCTACACAGGGATCTTTGGAAGTATGCTGGGTGTCATGGTCATCATCATCATGTCGCCCCAGCCTTAGACTGGCAAAGAACTGACATTTTAATAAATCCTCCTCAATATACTCTGCGACTGTAGCTCGTTAAAATTGGGAAATATGGCTCCCTGGTAGGGTTGAGCGAACCTGAACCGCAAAGTTCAGGTTCGTAACGAACTTTGCAAGTTCGGGTACCTGGACCCGAACCCGGACTTTTTCACAAAATTTCAGGTTCGAGTTCGGTGTTCGGATAATATTATTATTTTCCACTGCATACAGCATCAGGACATCTGATATGGGGGTCTAATCTGAGCATCTGATATGGGGGTTTGATCTGAGGATCTGATATGGGGGTCTAATCTGAGCATCTGATATGAGGGGTATAATCTGAAGATCTGATAGGGGTCTGATTTGACGATCTTATATGGGGGTCTGATTTGAGGTCTGATCTGAGGTATGATGACAAATATTTTTTTCTTATTTTGCTCCTCTAAAACCTGGGATGTGTCTTATCATCAGGTGTGTGTTATAAAGCAGAAAAATACAGTAGATGGATATATAGATAGTTGTAGTAGTATAGAATGGATAATTTAGAAAGAGAGAAAGAGGAACACATGTAAAATGTTCATTGCATGTTTTTTTTATTTAGGCCATGGAGTAGGGATGAGCGAACCCAAGGAAGTTTGGGTTTGCCGGGTTCGGCCGAACTTCAGCTCAAAGTTCGGGTTCGGGACCTGAACTTGACCCGAACTTCATCCTGAAATCTGACCCCATTCAAATCAATGGGGACCCGAACTTCCCTTTATTATTTTCCGTTATAACATGGTTATAACGGAAAATAATAGCATTCTTAAGGCAGAATGCTAAATAAAAGCCCCCCCCCTTCTAGGGGTTAAAAATAATAAAAAAAACTCACCTTGTCCACTTGATCGCGCAGCCGGTGTCTTCCTTCTTCTTCTTCCTTTAGGACCTGCGGTGACGTCACCGCGTTCACCAAGTGGTAAGCGCAATGACGTCATCACAGGTCATGACCTATGATCAACGTCATCACGCTTACCACGTGGTGAGCGCGGTGACGTCACCGCAGGTCCTTTTGCAGGTCCTGAAAGAAGAAGAAGAAGGAAGACACCGGCTGCGCTATCAAGTGGACAAGGTGAGTTTTTTAAAATTATTTTTAACCCCTAGAAGGCCATTTTATTTAGCATTCTGCCTTAAGAATGCTATTATTTTCCGTTATAACCATGTTATAACGGAAAATAATAAAGGGAAGTTCGGGTCCCCATTGATTTGAATGGTGTCCGGGTTCAGGATGAAGTTCGGGTCAAGTTCGGGTCCCGAACCCGAACTTTGAGCTGAAGTTCGGCCGAACCCGGCGAACCCAAACTTCCTTGGGTTTGCTCATCCCTACTCCATGGCCTAAATGAAAAAAACATGCAATGAACATTTTACATGTGTTCCTCTTTCTCTCTTTCTAAATTATCCATTCTATACTACTGCAACTATCTATATATCTATCTACTGTATTTTTCTGCTTTATAACACACACCTGATGATAAGACACATCCCAGGTTTTAGAGGAGCAAAATAAGAAAAAAATATTTGTCATCATACCTCAGATCAGACCTCAAATCAGACCCCCATATAAGATCGTCAACTCAGACCCCCTATCAGATCTTCAGATCATACCCCTCATATCAGATGCTCAGATTAGACCCCCATATCAGATCCTCAGATCAGACCCCCATATCAGATGCTCAGATTAGACCCCTATATCAGATGTCCTGATGCTGTATGCAGTGAGGACAGTGCAGCATGGCCCCAGAGAGCAAGAACAGGGAGGGTGAGTACCAGCAGCGCTCGCAGTGCCTCATACCCAGCTCCCTGCACCTACTGAATACTAGTGAGAGCTTTCATAATAGTATTCACTTTATAAGATGCACTGACATTTTTTCCCCACTTCTGGCTGAAAAAAGTGCGTCTTATAAAAGTGAAAAATATGTTATCTATGTATAACTTTTTTGTTTAATCATGCCAAGAACACTGCTGAAACCAAAGCAATGCTATAAAGGCTCCACCAGATGCAGTACTAACTGAGATATTATTATTTAGAAGCAAAATTGTGCAAAGCAAGAAGTAGCATTCACACATAATAGGGCAGAAGAAATAGGGTAAAGTCCCAAACATTGCTTACAAGGGCTTGGTGTTGTAGCTCCCTACATCTTGGAGGCTGCATGGAACTGTATTATGGAGGTCTTTAGAAGGCCATACACAGTAAATTACTTGGCAGGTGGAAATAATGAGCACAGGAAATATCATTATTTGGGGACATTAAGACGTGGTTGTCATTAAATGTAATAGAAATGTTAATAAAATTTTGAAAGATCAGTCTTTCCAAGTGAAATTTAAAAAAGCTATTAGAATATTAATAAAAGTGAGTTAAATTAAATTTAACAACTCCTTATAGCAAAGCATTTAATGTGTTCGATCTAACTTCACAATGGAAGCAATAGTAATTTAACTTAAAGGGGTATTCCCATTCACTTCAATAGCCGAGTGAAAGCACTTGACTATTTTTGGAAAGTGCTATTGAAGTGAATGGAGAGAGTCACACGTGTGGCCACTTCTTTAGCTAGTGCAATCAGCCCCCGTTCTGGAGATAGGAAGAAATTCCAGAGGTAGGTCCTGCACTTATTGCACATTTATAGCCTATCCTAGGATAGGCTATAAATGTCCCAGATGGGACAACCCCTTTAATCTTTATGAGGCTGCAGCGATATTTTTTTTGTTGTTGCTGCGCAGCACATTCAAGCAGAGTTGTTTTAGTGCAAAAACTCTGCACTACCAAAGAGTTAAATTAGAATCTGTGTCTCCTCTATGCTTTATCTGATATCTGGATGTGAGTTACATTAGTGTAGTTCCCTTTGATAGCGTTGACAAGAAATGATATTTTCTCTGTATAAGGTATGATTTGCAGTTGAGCAAATAATTATGGTACTAGATGTTGATTAGATGTTGATTTCCTGAAGGGAGTGCATGTTTTATCTTTAAAATGCCATCCACAGTCAAAATGCATAGCTTCTAATATCAGTGATAGGATATTATCTCATCTGAACATGGCTTGGATTTGCATGCACTTACATGTGTAGATAAATAATGCATAGCTGTTATTTACATCATAATAATGTAAGTGTTATGTGTTTGCTCCTTTGATGGCTTCCTACTGTTTTCTGAATGCCATACCCATTAGGATCCTGTTTGTATGCAAATTATTGTTATTTATATCCTCCTGCTCTCCATCCTTCTTCACAGTTGACATTCTTTGTCGTTCAGATGGAATCCTTCGCTTTCCCTGTATAGGTCCCCGCAGTCCTATTTCACATGTCTATAGTAATTATACAATAGGATACAATCATCACAACCTTCCTTTGGGAGTAATCTGTTTACTTGTGCATGGCTTTAATAGCAGTAACACTGTGTGCCTTTTCCACCTCATTACCAGATAAACATAATATTCTGGATAAAGTTGTTAAGTTCATCCTTTATTTTTCACCTTGGAATCAAGCCGAAGATACTTGGAGTCATTCAGCATTTCGGCACCAGATGTTAGTGGTTATATGGGTTACTAGTCAATATAAAAATGGTCACGATGGATGGTCTTAGGATGCTCACTAAAACCTGGACTGAACAAGTGTAAAGAAGGAAAGGTTAGGAACTAAGCATTGGTTTAAAATGGTTCATTGTGGATTGTAGTCAATAAATGTTTCTGGTATTAGAATAATTGTCATTGAAATGTTACTACGTTTAACAATATGTTACTGTAGGATATTGAGTATAAACGTAAAGCATACCCAAGTGAACTCTTGAATCCACATTTGCAGTAACTCAGCTTTGTGCCCCACACTTCTAACTTCAGTACCTGCAGCAGTAAGTACTGTAGCTGTCTCACTCCCACCATTGCTGGCCATCTTATGAGATTCATTTCTCTGATACCCAATCACCCAGAGGGTTTGATAAGAGAGAAGTGTCAAACAAACCAGAGCAATACTGGAATGAATTGCCTTTAAAGTTACATTTATTAAATAAGTAAAAGTACAATGAATGCATGGAATTGTGGGTCAAAAGTATCAATAAGGAGGATGTACTGTAGCCAGCTTCTCCTCCTTCGCCTTAGAGTTCAATAGCAATCAATTTTGCTAGCAGATTCAGACATAATTATATAAAAATTGCATAGTATGAAACACATACAGTATCCTGAAAGTGTAAACCTCTAACCATTATCTATCTAGGATAACATGTGTCTTGGATTTGGGCCTTCTGGAGTCCCAATCACTTGGTCATGATAATTACATGCATTGTTTAGGTTTATTGTACAATGAAAAAAACATAGCACTATATGGGTTAATACTAAAAATGTGCGAAATTCCCAAAAATTGTTTTGGATCTGATTTGGTTGAACCAGGTGTCAGATTTAATTCTGTTGAATAAATTTGAATCTTATTGAAAGTACTGCTCTAAAAAGTTGTGTATGACACTCTGCGGTATCCTAGGACTGCATCCAACCCGTTTCAAGCTGTTTAATGCCAAGACAGCATTAGTTATGTCAAGTGACTGCAGCATTTATGGCTATAAGTAAGGAGATGGTGGCTGGTGGTAACAAACTGGCTGTTAAAATCACACTGCCTTGTCAGATTTTTTTAAAGTAAAAAAAAAAATGGTCCAAAATACCTATTGTCTGCCTTCTGAACCGTAGAATGGAATGGTGGTCACCATTGATTGATTCATGAAGGAAAAACGCCAAATGTTCCACGTTTGTCGAAATTAGATTTTTGGGGGGAAATTTGTGCTGAATTTGCTTTTTGCCAAATTGATTCACCCATCTCTAGTTAATACCATAGTATAGCATAAGAAAAAGGAATGGATGTTTATGGCAGGTGCTCACTATGTAAATAAATATATATATATATATATATATATATATATATATATATATATTATATAAAGCTGAGTGTATGTATGTATGTTCGCTAAAGGAATCCGCATTGTCGCAGCTGCAATCACGAAATTGGCACACAGGTAGATCAGGTGTCCAGGAAGGTTTTAGACCGAGTCAACCCAGCCATGCCCCCTCTCACTCCGCAGCCGACAGGGATTGCAAAAATAAAGGTAAAAATCATCTTCTGTCAGCTGCAGGGGTGGGAGGGAGGGTGACTTTCTCCCTGCAGCTCATGCTCAGACTGCACAGTTCTGCTGTTTGAGAGTGAGCTGTTCAAAAGGACATCCCTGTGTCCATCCAGACCCTGCGCCGGGCGGAGGACAGGGAGTCTGAAAGACGGACGTAGAATAGAGTATAATTTAGTTACTCTATACGCTGTTGCGCAGACTCCTCCCTGGTAGTTATTCTACACGCTGTTGCGTACGAATTCTATTCAGCGATGCAGACTCCTCCCTGGTAGTTCTGACCCCTTCTCCTGCGCGCGAGGAAGACGTGGCAAGTCAGCAGAGTAAGATGACGGCGAGACAGCGAGGTCCTGACTGGGGAAGCATGTTGTGGGCAGATGACCCCTATGAGGAGAAGGAACCGGAGGAGATCTATCTCTCACAGCTCAACAGGAAGTCGGATGAGGTGCCTGCTGAGGTGGTGACTCCACTGGCTGACAAGGCGGAGGCGGCAGGAGTTCCCACTCCGCCACGCAAGGACTACTCCTTACGCCAGAATTTGATGGTCCCTGAGGCTGTCACCCGGAACGCCCAGACCCTCTGGGAATATAAAAAGCTGGTGGAGGAGTGGGTGGTGCAAGTTTTGGAGCACCCACGGTCCGGTATCCTAAGCTGGAGCGCCGAAGGGGAACCGTTATTTGGTTCAACGTGGAGCGGGGAGTCGGTTTCATCGGCCATGAGGAAACGGCGGAGGAATTGTATGTTAACCGCCGTTCGGTTAAGCGGCTGTATCTTCCGCCCGTACGCCACAATCTACATGCAGGGGATTATGTGGAGTATACCCCCATGAAGAGCCTCCAAGGCCCCTTTGCTACTGGGGTGAAAGTCTTAAAGCGACCACCTACTCCTGCAGCGCCCCCGGAAGACTGGAGTGAGGAGGCCCAGGCCGCAGAAGAGGCTTGTGACCATGAGACCTTGAGATTTGAAGAGAAATCCCAAGGTCAGGATCAGCCGGAACCCCTGATTCCTGATTTGCTGCCACCGCCACCAATACCACCGATCCTTCATGTCGGACAGATGACCACGAACCCTTTCGTGTACCATCCAACTGTGGTACAGTACCACTACCAACTGCCATGCCCATGTCAGTTGCAGGCTGCACAGTCCGCCGCTTGTGGAAGACCATTACCATTACCGTTACAGCCGGAGATTCTGTCACCTGGTATGCTGGCAGGAGGATCTGGCCACTACAGAGTGATGGTCAGGGCCAAAGTTACCACTGCCTTTTCCAGTGTGACAGCCCAGTCACCAAGAAGACCATCCTTGAGAGGTCGGCGGGGGTCTGCTGCTGCAGCCAGGGCCGCTTTAATGATGAGGCAGGAGCGCCCTCTCATGTCCTTTAGCTCCAGCAGCAGTGAGGAGGACCTGCTGGCCTTTAAGTAATTCCTGCAGTTTTTATGGGAGCCACAACATGGACTTATCCTGAAGGGTGTGCACTAGTTGGCCCTTGTTTTTAGTTTTGTTGCCCTGCATTTGTCCTCACCCAGATGGCCATGGATTGTTAGGACTCCCCCCATCAAAAAAAAGTTTTTTTTATCCAAGTTGCGCATACGTGCGCCTCATCCCTTTTTTCCCCCTTTTCAGGTTATTTGGGGAGCCCCTCGAAAGAGGGTTTTTTAAAGGGAACCTTTGCTGCTATTTTTTTACCCATTTGGATTACAATTTTGCCTATGTGGATTACAAATTGTGACTGAGTTTGGGACTCTGCTCCAGTTCTATGAAAAGTGTCAGAAGAAAAAGACTTAAACGTGTCCGTGAGCATACTAGGTAGGTGATATTTAAATATTTATATTATACTTATAATAATGTATTTGCACTATTTACCATATATATGTCTCGAATATTCACTCTGCCTCTGAGGAGTGCACGCCGCGGCCTCTCCTCGTACGTGCCTGCATATTACGTAATCGCTTAGACAATAGTACGCTGAGATTCGTAAGCTATTTGTACGCTCATGCGTACGTCTTCTAAGAAGTTGCGTACATTTTGTAAATGAACGTTGGTTATTAGTGAGCGAATGTTCGCTAATAGCACATAATAACGTATATTTTGTACGCAAATACAACAAATGTATTCGTCGAATATACGAATTTTAGGAAAAGTTCGGCGAATGTTCGCCGAATAATTTTTTGAATGATTCGCTCATCTCTAATGGGAACTATAAAAAAGTGTAAAAAAAAAATAAAGTTTTTTTAAAAATAAAAATAAAAAAACATAAAAGTTCAAATCACCCCCCTTTCACGAAAATAAAAATAAAAGTATTAAAAAAAAATTTAAAAATACACATCATGGGTATTGCCTTGTGCGAAAATGCCCATGTTCTAAAAATAAAAAAAAAATATTTCCCATACCGAAAAAAGCGAAATGGAAAAAAGCGTCAAAATGGGCGATTCGCCATTTTTTGTCATTTTTTTTTTAAAAAAATTAAATAAAAAGCTATCAAAAAGTCACACACACCCCAGAATGGTATCAATAAAAAGTTACAGCTCCATACACATAAATACCAAAAAGTTATAGGGGTCAAGAACTGAAAAAAAAATGTCAAAATCAAAATGCATCAAAAACTATACATATTAGGTATCTCCGGATTCGTACTGACCAGTAAAATGAAAGTAACTTGTCAGTTTTAATGCACATCGAACGCCGTAAATTAAAAAAAAACGTAAAACTGTGGCGGAATTGCGGTTTTTTATCAATTTCACAAAATTTGGAATTTGTTTCCCACTTCCCACTACACCATATGCAATATTAAATAGTGGCGTTGGAAAGTACAACTTGTCCCGCAAAAAACAAGCTCTCATACAGCTATGTGAACAGAAAAATTTAAAAGTTATGGCTGTATCAAGGCAGGGAGCGCAAAACGAAAATGCAAAACCGAAAAAACCTCCGGGGCTGAAGGGGTTAAAGATGTTGTTTGTTACCAGCAACAACCATATGTTTACCCATAGTGAATATGTGTTTCTATCACTTTAAGGTTACTAATGTCTTGGCATTAAAGAGCTTCAAATGAGTTGCACACATTCCTAGGAGACCCCAGAATGTCATCTACAACTTTTCAGGGCAATTGGAACACTTTCAATTTGAGTCAAATTTATTCAGACCTACAGTATGTAAAAAGAATCCCATGACTGATTTGTCCGAGTCCAATCCAAATAAAAAGAAATTCACTCATCACTAGTAAAGACTCTTCTTGTGCTTAACAGAACATGTCATGCTAATCTGAATAAAGGGCTTGACCCAAAATGCTGCCATTTTTTTACAGTTTTGCTGCATACACTATATCCATTTCTAGTCATCTTTACCCACAGAGATTAAGACAGGGAGGCAGAGGTGTAAGCCATAAAAAAGCATTCAACCATCTAACCACAGTGTACGGTGTGAAAAGCCATCCAATAGATTGCAATTAATTAAAAATAAAGCCTTCCAGCCTCAGTTGATTCACTAAAAATGTTTCCTTATTCATGGAAAATGTTACAGACCCCAAATTTTACAGACCCCAATAATTTGATCATTATCTCTACATTTACCAAAATGGTGTCAATATCATGATGATGCTTTAAGTTTATGGCATATTAGCTTACATTTACTGGATATGCAGTATCGAGAGGTGGGTTAAGGCACCATCAGATGTTTAGAAAATTGGCACCAAGCTTGTGACACAATTTCTAAGAGAGCTAGGAAGTGACACTGGCATAGTTTTCCTGAAGTCCTGAAAAGGGTTTGTATGGTTCCAAACCAAATCAATAGATTTTTTTTTCTCCTCATCCCTTACCATTACAGCACTTCAAGGACTGTTAGGTAGAGGACACCACATTTCATATTTGACATACTTGACCTGTAGAATCAACCTTCTGGACAAATATCACTAGGACATCTGCCAAACTCTTAGTCTGCCTGTTACGCAAGTCCCCACAACTCTTCTATGACATAAATGCTCTTAATTTTTAACTCTGTTTTCAAACTACTAATTTTTTCTCAGATGTCAGACAAAATTTATATAGCACACATGTCCATTTAACAGCTTTTCAGTAAGTGAAGTAAGTAAGCTAACTAGTTTGTGTTGGCAGCATTCAAAAGTACAGTAGGTATAATTTGTCACCCAGACTCCAAGAACAGGACGACTGCATAGTCTGGAATCAATATCTACATTCCTTCTCCATAGGATGTTGCAGTGATGCTCCTACATATCACTTCCTCAATGTGAGGTTGTAACACATTAGACTCGTGTTTCATACTCAAATTGTTTTTTACCATAGTAAACTTTTGGCAACATAGCCACATTTTTCAATAGGAATCAGGCATGCTTTATGGAAGTCAGACATGGCATTCCCCTGACACAGGAGTGTCTTCCTCCTTTGATAGCCTGTTAGAGAAGAATTAAACTGCATGAAAAAAATCATGGTTTATGAGAAAATTGAAGTATCTCTTAATGGTAGAAGTGAAGAATAATGCAAAGTATGGAAACAGTGGGTAGACTTTACTGGAATCTGTAACCTAATATAATACTTTATCATACACCTTGTTAAAGTGCATATTAGAGAATTTCATGTCAAATTTGGCCGAATTGGCAGTCAGATTCAATTTGGTTCAAATAAATATGATGCAAGTCGAAAGTGCTTAGTTTTCCCTGAGAAGCTGTGTGTGTGACACTTCTGGATCTCCTATGACTGTATCCAATCCCTTTCAAACTCTTTAACACCAAGACAGCAATAGTAATGTCAAAGTGAAATTAACACCTATAGCTATGGTTGACTAGAGGATAGCTGGTGGTAACACATAGCCTCTTAAAAAAAAAAAGTGTATACAGTATATATACTGTATATATCACTGTTTTTCTTTTGTTATATTTTTAAATTAAAAATGGTCCAATAGTTTAGCCCATATTTTGGTGGAAAAATTGTTCTTCTGTCTTCTGATCTGTACATTTTAATCAATTTATGTGGGAAGAATCACAAAAGTTTCAGATTCAATGAATTTGATTTGTGTAGACTCAATTTGCTCTTCTCTAGTGTGTATACTTTTTTGTTTTTATTTAAGATTATCCATTCATACTTATTAACGTTTACACACTCAGGATAAAATATCTATTGTATTGTTCATTTCATATTTGAAACTAAAATGTAGCTGTATGTGATCTACTGCCCAGCTGTTTTGGCACTTGTCCAACAAGGAGCAATACCATGAACCATTTATGGACCAGAATAGGGTCTCATGGACATATCAGTCATGTGCATGGTACAGTACATCTGTGATTGCCAAATCCAAATTAACATTTTCTAACAGTTTGCTGGAATTGTCATATAATGCTTACTAATATCATGACTGCTACATAACATACATGTGTTAACTGTCACTTGCTAACTACTGTAGATGTACCTTAGGAGCACTTGGCAGACAGACAAAAACCTAGCAGCAACTGACTAGAGCAAGCAATTTAAAGCAGCCCAGGATTGTTGTCAGTTTTTGCTGTTATAGATTTAATACAGTTTGTCATAGCTTGTCTTTGAGCATAAGGGTTGAGAGGTGAATTTAATATCCCTGTGTTCACTGACAACCTCTATTTCCCTATAGGTTTATTTAGCGTTGGTTGAAAGAAATCTCTCTGTTCTGTTGAAACGCAATATTTTACTTACTGTCACTCAGGTTTATGTATTAGCTTTGTCTTTTTACTAAGCATAACCTTTCTAGGAAACTTTAGAAGTTATTTTTTCCTTGTAAAAGTTGAATTTGTGGTACATAGTCTGTTTGGAGCTAAAAGGTGAAAGAGACTGTAAGTTATTTACGCTGTGAGAGAGAGAACACATAAGTAAAATTAAGAGTCCTTCTAATATTGTAAATAGAGTCATAAACACATATAAAACATTTCCAGTGTAAGAAGGTTACTATTAATAACTACATTAAAGGGCATCTGTCAGCAGATCTATACCTATGAAACTGGCTGACCTGTTACATGTGCACTTGGCAGCTGAAGGCATCTGTGTTGGTCCCATGTTTATATGTGCCCGCATTGCTAAGAAAAATAACGTTTTAATATATGAAAATGAGCCTCTAGGAGCAACAGTGGTGTTTCTGTTACACCTAGAAGCTCTGCTCTCTCCCCCATTGCTCCTAGAGGCTCATTTTCATATATTAAGACATCCTTTTACTCAGCAATGCGGGCACATTTGAACATGGGATCAACACATCATGTAGGGTAGGTGTGTAGTTGGTACTTTCTTGTAAAAATCCAGTCCTCTAAACCTAATAGATATTTCTGCAAATAAGATTTTTGGTCCTGGGTGTAACTAGAGAAGGCTGGCTCCATAGCAAATTTTTGTACAGAGACCCACCCCCCCAAGCAACTTTCCTATACTCCCCTCCTGTGACTAGTCAAGATAGCCTGACAACCCCTCACCCACTGAGTAGTTATGACAACTTAGTGCCCCCTTCACAGTAGTTATGCCCCCTTAGTTTCTCTTTACAATAGTTATGTCCCCTTAATGCCCTCATACAGTAAAAGTGACATGTTAGTGCCCCCACATACTGTACTAGTCATGCTCCTTTAGTGCCTCCACACAAAAGTTATTGCTCCTTAGTACCACCACATAGTAGTTATGGCCTCTTAATGCACCTTTTACATTAGTGAAGCCCCGTCTTGTTAATAAAATGAAAAACAGTAATACTCACCTAGCCCTGTTCTCCTGATGAGCACACAACATCCTGCTCTCCATCAATTACGGCCTGGCCTCCCTGTCACTGCAGATCCCATAGCAGCCGCTACAGCTGCTGCAATGGTAGTTCCGCCCATGTTTTCAGTGCACCATTGGTGGCACAATTCATACAGTAACTTGAAATCTGCATTAAATGCAGTACAAAATTTACCAACTGACCAACCCATCTCAATGAAACCCTGCTGATGCTTAAAAGTCTAGTGCTTGTTATTGACTATGACACCCTATTCAACTGTTTGCATAGACACATAGCTGTGGTTCAGGTGACTAAAATGGTGTTTTTCTTTTGTTAATCCATCACTGTTTTGCCTTTGCCTGGACTTGGTAATCAAAGCAGCGAGCGAATGGCAGACCACAGAAAGGAGCGGAGCTTGGGTAAAACAAGAGTAACAGTGACGTCCTCATTGTACCAAATGCCTAAATTGCATATTAGGAAAAGAATCATAAGAAGCCTCAGATCAACAGGGTTTTAATCAGGTGGATCACAGCAATTTGTATATGAAAACAGTTTGAGAGGGAAATCGCTGATTACAGATTCCCTTCAATAATATTGGTATGGCTATTGCAAGGTTGATGGAATCATTTGTGCAAATATTTTACCCCAGGAACCCACATTCGTCTTGACCCTCTATAGCAGTGACATGTAAGAGAGATAATGGGAGTTGTGGAGTCATCTCAGCCAAGGACCTCTTTAAAGGAGTTATCTGACCTATGAAACAATGAATAAACCAGATGATAACTTCTTAAAACCTCAAATAGAAGAGCCAAACACATATGTAACTACTAGAGATGAGCGAGCACTAAAATGCTTGGGTGCTCGTTATTCGAGTCGAACTTTTCCCGATGCTCGAGTGCTCGTTTCGAATAACGAACCCCATTGAAGTCAATGGGAGACTGGAGCATTTTTTGCAGGGGACCGGGGCTCTGCCTAGGGAAGGCTGGGTGAAAACCTGGAAACCTCAGAAAATGATGGAAACACCACGGAAATGGACAGGAAACAGCAGGGGCAGCATGTAGGGATGCCTCTGAGGCTCCCTAATTGCACCATTTTTTTCTAAATCTGGCCAATAGTCTGCGGATGATCC